>AWWV01010714.1:0-84509 GCA_001974805.1 Corchorus capsularis
ATATCAAGTAATTTATTTTAAGAAGGTAAGTTTTTTTGTGTTTTTTTTTCAATTTAGAGACATAGAAAATTAAAAAAAAAATCAATTTCTACAATTAAGGGATTGGATTTGGTGAGGTAGTGTGTAAAGTTAATGTTAAATTTGAGTAAAAATAGATTATGTGGCATGATTTGAATGGAATCCTAAAAAGTAGTGTTTTTAGGATCATCCTAATATAATTTACACTACAAGAAAATCCCAAACTAGCTACAAAAATATTTCAACGGAAAAATTTGTTGCAAATTTCCAATGGACATTCCTACCATTAGCAACGGAAAAAAGAAAAACGTAGCAAAATTTGTTGGAACGTATGACGGAAGTGGCCAACGGATTATTCGTTGCAAAATTGGTTGCAACTATTTCCCGCCAACTGGCGCGAGATCATTCGTTGCAAATTGTTGGAAATTTCGTTGCAACTTGCAACAAAAGTACCAATAAAACATTTTCCAACGGACTTTGCTACGCATATAAGGTAAAAAAATTTATATGCGATTAGCTTGGATTTTTCTGTTGAAAAATCTGTTGCAATTTGCAACCAATTTTATCGTATCAAAAGCTGTAGAAAATTGTCACGGAATTTCCTACGGAATATGACAAGGAAAATTGCTATAGTGGATTTGCAACGGTTTGCAACGAATTTTCCATTTATAAAAAAATAAAATATGTTAAAAATTTAAAAACAATGCAACGGAACATTTGGAAGCAAAATCTGTTGCAATTCTATAACATGGATATTAAAGCTTTGATTTTTTTAAAAATTTTACCCATATAATTTGCTACAGATTTTGCCACGAAATTAATTTTCGTGGCAAATTAAAATTTGAATTCCCGCTCGCTAAAGAATTTTGCGCCAAAATTAAATTTTGCAACGAAATTATTACGAAATTTTGCAACGAATTTAGTTTTCGTAACAAATTAAATTTTGAATTCCCGCTCCTTAAATATTTTGCGCCAAAATAAATTTTTGCAACGGAAATTACTACAAAATTTTGCAACGATTGTAACTTCCGTGACAAATTAAAATTCGAATTCCCGCTAGCCCAAATATTTTGCGCCAAAAAAATTTGTTCCAACGGAAATTACTACAGAAAAAATCCGTAGCAAATCTTGTCATTAAATACCAAATTCATAACCACCATCTTCATTTCCAAATTTCTCTTCTCACTTTTCACTCTCTCTCTCTCTCTCACATCATTTCTATCCCATTTTCCCTTCTTCCACTAACTACACCCTCTCATCCATTTCTCTTCATGTTTTTCTTAACTATTTTCATCCTCTTTATTTATAATTTTTTTGCTTGTATCTACTCTTCAAACTTCTCAAGGGTGTATTTTTTTTGTTTCTCTCACTTCTCCATCAAACTTCTATGTATCTTTCTCTATTTTTTTTATATAGATGAGCATGGTTTTTTTTTTCTTATGAAAAGTTTAATTCATTGTTAGTAGCTTTGTTTATTATTAATGCATTATATTTAATTTATTGTTTGTGAGTTATTTGTTTGCGAATCTTTCCTTTTTTTTTTTCGTTGTACTTGTAGGTGTTATCATAATTTGGTGAGAGAGAAATGGAGATCAATGGAATGGAAAGAGTTCAAACAAAATTTTGTTTCTTTTTCCATCTTTTCTTAATTTTCCTTTATGTATAATTTTTAAATTATTTTTATTTTTTTGTAATTTTCACAAATTTTGTAATTTCTTTATTTATTACAATGTATTTTAAAGATTTGATGCTAATGTAAGATATTATTGTTATTATGAAAGTAATTAAGGTTAATTCAATTTTTAATATTTGATAATTATATAAATTATTAAATTAAATTCGTTGCAAATTTGGTTGCAAAACTCGTCAAAGCAAAAGTTTCGTTGCAAATCCGCCCCTAAATAATTAGGATTTTCTTAGAATATGTGTAGTTTTTTTTTACGAAATTTGCAACAGATTTAATTAGATAATTTTCATACGAACATTGTATCGATAATTATCCGTTGCAATACGTTTTCGTGGGAAATCGTAGGTAAATTTGTCGGTCTTGTTTTCGTCGAATCCTCCAAATTTTCCAACGGAAGTTGTGACGACCGCTTATTTGTGGCTAATTTTTCCGACGGATTTTTAAGATTGGTTGGAAACTTTTCTAGCGAGCATATAGGCACGGAATCGTTTTTGTTGCAATTTCCGCTGGAAAACCTCTTACCTACGAATTTTTCATTGATTTTCCGTTGCTATTTCTGTAGGAATTCAGACATTTTCTTGTAGTGTTAAACTCTATATATTTTTCATTCATTTCTTCCTACCTAGATATCTCCTCTAGATTTTAAGATAATGATGGGTCCACATAGTAAACAATCTCTGTGTTGATGGTTGATGAGAAGGAAAATACAAATTTGATCACCGGTTACTACTACTTACTAATTATTCCATCAAGGCTTAAGCAGAAGCTGCACAGCTATCCTTGATTAATTAGACTAGTCCTATATCCTATTAAAGAAATCTGACTTATAGTACTGTATCATTATATATCCCTTTGAGTTTTTTTGGCCAGGGCAGGTCCCTTTGAGTTGGTAGATTCACCTACCATAACTAGCTGCACGACGCAGGTCGAATCCGGATTAGTGCCGTATAGTAATTTCAAGGTTATCCATTACATTCCTCATATATATTGTACTATATATATAGCTAGGAAATAATACTATATATTAAAACATTAATCTCTTCCTCTTATATATAAGAAATTCACATCTCCATATGTCCATGGCCATAATTGCCATGACCAACAAATCAGAATTAAGAGTGGGTATTGTATATTTGTATTGTATTATTGAAGTCATCAAGTCTGGATAGAGTTAAAAGCATCGCATTTGTGCCTCACCTCTCCTTTCCTCCCAGTCTTAATCCCATAAGTGCCAAGCTTCTCCATTGCTCGACCAAAATCACGGAAAAAGGCGTCCTGGTTCATAGCATACAATTCCACAAAAGGCTTGGTCCTGGGGTCTTTGACCAGCACATTATCCGATTCCAGCAGCCCCAGCCCTCTCTGCAAGTTCTTGTAGTAAATGTTGTCGAACTTGGACGGAGTCATGACGTCATTGAAAGCTGACATCGCTTCATCCTTGCTATAATTTCCACACACTTGCTTTAGAGCTGCCGCGTACTTAGGGTTATAAGCAGGATCCGTTGGGGTGTTTTTGTCATACTTGTAAAGCCTGTAAGCGAACTCCTTGCAATGGGAGAATCCGATGGTGTGGGCCCCCGTTAGGGCAACCATCTCTTGGACCGTGAACTTCCTCGACTCGAACATCTTGATGGTCTCGTCCATGCTGCTGTTGGCTCTGGGGATGTTGCCTTCCGCTGCGGAGATTTTGGACTCGAGGCTGTCTTTGCGGCCGAGCTTGACGGTGTAGAAGGGCCCACCGACCATTTTGATGGCGTTGCGGGTGGCGAGGGCGAGGATGTCGGCGCAGGAGACAATGCCGGGGCAGGAGAGCTCGAGGGCGGTTTTGGCGCGGACGATGACGTCAAACGCGTCGCCTGGAAGAGAAAGGTTGATGTCAGCGTCACGTTCGGCCTTGTTGAAGGCGTTGGAGGAGATGAGGACGGAAGCGTCGCAGCCTCCTACCATGCAGTCGTGGAAGAAGAGACGGAGGGTGGCGGCGGCTGTGGTGGGGTTGGTGATCTGCTTGTTGGTCACGGTTTCTCGGATGATGTTTTCCAAGTCGGGGCATGATTGCTTGTAATAATCAGGGGAGAGCTTGGATTCTGAGAAAGGGATAATGGAGACGGAAATGAGAATGAGGAAGAGAATATTAGCCATGGCGAGGGTGTGCCCGTATTCCTGTTCCTGAGGGGGAGGGGGAGGGGAGTTTTTCCCCTATGGAAAGGGAAAAAATAATGAAAATGACAAATTCAAAAAAAAAAAAACTGATGGATGGGAGGGTTTTTAGGAGAAGCAAAACATATTTCAGTTTTTTCTGTTAATAGGACTAAGGTTTTGTTTGTTTGTAATGTGTTTGTGCTTGCATTGCATATTTGCATTGCATTGTTGAAATATTGGCTGATTGGCAATACCTATTGAGCGTGGAGTGCGCTGCACCCGCACTTCGCAGTTCTCAATGCTAATTTGGCCTTCCACTTCCAAGTTCCACCCTCATTTCTTTTCTAATTAAAGGAACATATTCAAAATGACCCAAAATTAAGAAAACCTGTGTTACTTACATCGGCAATGCGATCAATTTTCTTTTAAATTAACCCAAAAAATTAACGAGATTATTATTCTTGACATTAGAAAAATCATAATTCAGAAACATGTTCTTGGCTGCGTCTATGTTAGAGGGCCAGCAATTCAACTGTACAACTGGATTTTATCCAAAATAAAAAATAAAAAATCAGCTGGAACATGTTGACCAAAAAAGGAGATTGGGTGTTGACTTTCATGGACAAGTTGTGATTGGTCAATAATTCATTTGCGTCGTCATTTCTCATTTCCATTTTTTTTTTGGGGTGTAAACTACATTTTTTTTGGTGTAACCATTTCCATTTTTAATTACTACTACTTACAGTCTCATTTCTGTTTAGTAGTTTAGTTTTATGAGGTTCGGCTTCTCTTCTCGGTTCTCCCGGTCGCGGCTCTATATCCAGCCTCGTCTTCACTCTTAAACAAACGTTACAAGACAACTCACAACATAAATTCAGTTTTTCTGAATGAACTGAAAGCTGAAAACAAGACCAGATCATGTTGTTACCTCGTAATTATGGGACTTGGCTTCTCTTCGTCCTCCTCTTTTCTCCTCTCTTGTTCGCTCCTTCCACGTCTCAGTCTCACCTTGATTCCCGTTGGGCAGCTAAGAAGAGACTCATGAGAGACAAAGTTCGAGAGATGTAAGCCCCAATTCTGTTTTCACTCTCTATTTCGATTTGAATTTCCGATTTTCTTTAATGGGTATTTGATTTTTGTTGTGGTGTGCTTCAAGAGTTGAAGTTGGACTCTTAGTTTTTCAGGATTCTTAAATGTAGATGAATGTTTGTAATTTCATCCGACCTCCTTTGCGGTTTAAATGTCATGTATCAGGGAAACAAATTTTCTTTTAATCAAATGAAGATGAAATTTTTGAGCATAATTTGAACTGCAATTCAATCTTGCTGCCATTTGACTTTGCCCACTTATCTGAATTTTGAATGACATCTAGTATTTCTTTACTCCTCTAATTTGTAGGTTCTATCATGCTTATGAAAACTACATGACACATGCATTCCCGGTTAGTTCTTGTCCCACTTCCATTTTCTTAACCATTATATATCTCTTGTTGCACTCTGTATTCAATCTTAAATTCTTCACAGCATGATGAGCTGAAGCCCCTTACCAAAAGCTTCACTGACTCTCTTAGCGAGCTCGGAAATTTGAAGGTAACCTATTCTTTCTTCAGAACAACAGTATTTAACTGAATGGCGTAATAACAATCTATTTTTCAATTTGCAGCTTCAACACTTACCACAGGACTATAATGGATCTGCCCTTACTCTTATTGAATCGTTGTCCAGGTATAAACATATGCAATAAATTGATAATGGAATACTTCTTCTTCCACCAATATATATGCTTTAATTCAGCCTAGGACTTCTTCCAAGTCCTTGTTCTGATACAACTTTTCTCTTCTCCCCAGCCTTGTTATCATGGGAAATAACACGGAATTTGAACGGGCACTTACTTGGCTTTCTGAAAATCTGACTTTCAATGTCGATGCAAGGATTAATCTTTTTGAGGTATTTATTTTGATATCTTTTATCCAGGGATGGGCTTAAGTTAGGTTGTGCTCGTGTTCAGTTTCTTATAATGTAGTCGATTATATTGAAATTTATTGATACTAAAATTGTAGTTACATGTTTAGAATCATAGGAATCATTCTCAGCATGAGAAACTTATGTGAGGCATTTCTAATTACATTCCTTTTCACTTGATTTCCATTGTGTAGTGCAACATAAGAGTTCTTGGAGGACTTATATCTGCTCATATTCTTGCAACTGATTCCACAAACAGGTTGGTTCAAGGATATTACAACAACCAGCTGCTTAATCTTGCTGAAGATTTAGGGCGTCGCTTTTTACCTGCTTTTCATACACCCACTGGTTTACCTTATGCTTGGATTAACTTAAAGGTATTGCCCTAAACGTGCTAGTGATAGATGTTACATATTGAAGTTCAAAAATGATATACTTTGTGATTGTTGTTGTTCCATATACAGACATTTTATTCTGGAATTAAACTGCATCATATCCATAATAATGAAAATGTGCTTAGAAACATGTCCTGCAAACCAACAGAGCAGACAACATATAGAAAAGTTAATAACTTTTGCTTTTCTGATTTTATCCCATATTGACACTTTCTAGACTTCCCTTAGCTCCCATGATCTTTTCAATCAGAAGTATACCTTTTAATTTCTGGGAAGTATGAATATGCTCTGTTGACTTTGTTTGTTAAGAGGATATATGACTCCGCATCAATGCAAAATTCTGTGGGCAGTATGGAGTAATGGAGAATGAGACTACTGAAACGAGCACTTCGGGGTGTGGTAAGGTTCTTACCAGAACAAGGTAAGACAAGTTCATCATAAAATATGCTATCCTGAAATCGTTAATTTTCAATGTCTCTTCAGGGTCTCTGATTCTTGAAATGGGAGCATTATCAAGATTAACTGGTGACCCCCGATATGAATCTGCAGCTTTACGCGCTCTACGCAAATTATGGAGCATGCGAAGTTCCTTAAATCTACTTGGAACAACATTGGATGTGATCACTGGGGAATGGATTGAATATTCATCTGGCATTGGTGCTGGTATGTGCTATCTGAACTCCATAATAATCAGATCTTCTGAATAGGGTTGCTAATTATATTGGCACTGTCTGGTTTTGTGATTGGCTTTATATCATATTTTCGGAGTTTGTTTCAAGCTTGTGTTCTGTTTATTGTTAATGTTTTCCCAGTGAATCACCTGATTGGATTAATACCTCTTTTAGTAATTATTATTACTTTTCTCATGTTAGATTTTGTGTTGCTTGTCTAAGGGGTTGATTCATTCTATGAGTATCTATGCAAGGCTTACATTCTTTTTGGAAAGGAAGACTATTGGAGAATGTTTCATTCTGCTTATCTAGCAGTGCAGAAGTATTTCAGATATGGTCCATGGTAATGCACCGCTGATGTGTCTTCGAGTTTATTATTGAATGGTTTACTCTGTTGTCTCATGTTGAATTTTAGCTAGATCTACTAAGGCTGAACTCCCCTATCTCTTCATTTTGTTTGACACATATCTGATGGATGCAGCTTTTCTGATCCTCAATAAAAGGAAATACTTAGAAACTTTCAATGTACCCATATCTGAGACTCACCCCTGAGAACAAGTAACACAGTCTATTTTGTTCATTGAAAACTGCCAATTTTCACAATTATATACACATAATGTTTATATCAATTTTTTTTTTTTATTTGAGTAGGTGTCCAATATTCACAATAATATTCAGTCTAGTAAACAATATCTGGACTTATTGTGAATATACTCTTTTCACCTTAATTCTATCCTACTTTTTCTAAACTGTGGGTCTTGGGTGGAAGGTTATACACACATTAAATTAGAGTAGCATAGTGGGGTGCAATAATTGGAGAGTAGACCAAGGTAGCTAGGCTTTTTTCATAGTAATGTTGTGGTAATACATTCTCTTTAGACTTTACTCTTTTGTCTACATCTGACTTGGTTATATGACATATTTCTTATAATTCTTAATAATTTGAAATTTGGAAAATTTCTAATCTATATCATAGTTTATGTAAAAGACACTAAGCTTACTTGAGAGCTAGACGAATTAGCACTAACTGGTTCTAAGCATTTTATTGTAATGAAGGTACCATGAAGCTGATATGAGGACAGGAAAACCAACATATTGGCAGCTTACGAGTCTTCAAGCCTTTTGGCCTGGTTTACAGGCAAGTAACTGAAGCTCCCTGGCCTTAGGTTCCTAGCTTGTTTCCTTGAAGGTTTCTTCTAATTTAATGTTTAAATTACCATATCAGGTTCTTGTTGGGGATATTGGAGCTGCTAATTCAACACACCGTGAGTTTTTTTATGTATGGCAGAAATTTGGAGTTCTACCAGAAAGGTATGGACCTGTGAAGTTTGGGAGCTTATCATCTTCTGGTTGTTGTTGTGTGCTTGTGGTTGAGGGTGTTTTTTTTTTTTTTTTTTTTTTTTTTTTTTTTTTTTTTTTTTTTAATAATTTTATTCTCAACCGAATATCAGTAACCTGAATATATAGAATCCTTCCAGGTATTTGCTGGACCATCAGATGTTACATCCTACTGAAAAGTATTATCCTCTGAGGCCAGAGTTGGCAGAGTCCACATTCTACCTATATCAAGCAACTAAAGGTCTGCTAATCTTCTTTATGGGTTGTTTTATTTTGTGTTGTCTTTTAAGTTTAAATTTTCCTTACTTTTTTAATCATTATTCCACAGGTGCTTTTGATAGCTGACTATAGTAATGAATTCACTGTGTTAAATTAACAATCTTTTATCAATACAGACCCATGGTACATACAAGTTGGTGAATCAATTGTCAATTCTCTTAATTCATACACCAAAGTAGAAGGTGGATTTGCAAGTGTTAGAGATGTGACAACTATGCAGTTGGAAGATCATCAACATAGCTTCTTTCTTGCTGAAACGTGAGACAGTTTCTTTTTCTTTCTTTCTCTTTTGGCCTCTCAATCTTTAAGATATAAAAATGCATCTTTACAACCCAACACTGTTTCTGAAGTAGTGTCTTGCAATTCAATTTTCTCTAGGTGCAAGTATTTGTATCTTCTCTTTGATGATTCTTTTTTGGTTGATCGGAATTATATTTTCACCACTGAGGGTCATCCTCTTCCAGTATTCAGTTCTTGGCATGAGAGGCTTCCAGAGACATACATCCCTACCAACTGGACTTATGCAAAGGTTGTTGTTCTGCTAATTATTTATTCATTTATAGAATACTGCCATCCTTAATCAGTCACCTTTAAAGTAAAAAAACTGGAGTAAAGACGTTCAAGCTTTTACGTTGCAGAGTGAACAGCAAACAAGACGAGCAAGTGCAATGTCTCTACAAGTCTGTCCTGCAATAGCTTTGAGGTCGGGACATGGTGTCCAACAAATTGAGAGTGCATGCCACATCCCTGATTCTCGTGGTGACCATAGGTGTTTCAGTGATGAGGAATGTGGAGTTGACTCAAGTGCGTGTAGAAGAAGATCATGCAGTATGGCTGGTTACTGTGGGTTGTGGGTATAATGATCATTGAAATATAACCCAGGTATTCTTCTTGCAAGAAATAAACTTATGGAAGATTGCTCTACAAGAAAGTTGGTGGCAATTATAGAGTAATTCCTCAGTTTGTAAAGTAGTACCTATTATAGATGAAACAGGAAAAGGAGAAGGCCTAGAAACACACCACAGAAATTTCAAGATAATACAGACATGCATTGTCAGATAATTGGAAAATGTTTCTATAGAGGATAGCAATGTAGCCTAGCATATTGTCCTTGAATCCATGATCAAATTTTGACTGATTGCATAGCAAGGAGAAGAAATCTAATTTCATTCATTGTTGTGATGACTGATGAGAAGTAATTGTTCCTATGTTGATGCCGTTATGCCCATAGAGTATAGGAATTGAAATAAACCATCTTTTATATTATATAGTATAATGTGGTAATTTTCATGTATTAATTGAATATAAGTTAACTCCCTACCCCCAAAACATTGCTAGGCCCAGGTGTATGGGTTGATGAGAAAGATTCATTCCAGGCTGGAGTTGGGAGTGGGAGAGTAATGATGAACAAGAACAAGTCTCAAGTGACTGCTTTACTCAAACCTTCCTTTCCTTTTAGGCTTTGGGTTTGGTTTCTGAATGCCCTTAACTCTCAAGCCTGCCATGACTGACTAAAGTGAAGTGACTAGGACGTGAGATATTTTTATTTTATGCTAATTCACATTCATTAATGATTTATGTAGGTGGGGTTATTAGAACAAATTTTCAGCCAATTGCTGGTATGTCTTTAGATTTTCGATAGATGTTGGAGTACAGAGCAGGAACAGCTGTCTGCAATAAGTATAATTAAGGACACGACACCCAAACCAAAGCCCTCAAACCCAAGTCCCCAACCATCTCCTTTTCCCAAACAACTTGTACTAGTGTCTAGTACTAGTAGTAAATTTTCAAGTGTAATGCGAGTTTTAATGTTTTACTATTATGGAGCAGAGTTGAGTGGGTTTAATCGCCCGTCCTAGTAGTTTTAATCATTGATTAAACACTGGCATTTAACTGATCACAATGAAAACAAGCCATATCAACCTTTGTGGCTTTGGCTAACCAAATTCTAATCCGGAAATCAGTTTACACATTGCATTGTACTATTTCATACTTGATGTGCAAAGAAAGAGGAAAAAGAAAAGGACAGAGGTAGCCCAACAAACAATGTCAATCAACATGGCAGGTATTTTGGTAATAAAAACCGGAGTTAGTGGCCAGTTTAGTAAAATCAACACTAAAGAGACCACTATAAAGATGAATGCCCTGTTAAGGTGACTTTGTGCTTAAGCTCATTCATAATTCTCTAGACACTATAGTACTAGTATATTTGAGTATTGGGAGGGCAATGGCAGTTGCAGTTCCAGTTGGTGTGCTTCTTGCATTAGGTGTTGTTCTTCTCTGCACTGCACAAGTAAGCATTGATTTCTTCTTTCTTTTGGAAGTTGGGTTTCCTTAATTTAATTGGGAACTCTAGTTTTTACCATTTTATACATATATATGTATGGGAATGTGATCAAAAATAAAAACTTATATGGATGTAGGTTTCGTCTGATGTCAAGATAGAACAGGACATAAGCGCAGTGGGGGTTGGGGAGATGGTGGTGGTTCGAGCCAGAGGTGGAAACAGAAGGGCGATGCAAGAGATAGATTGTGGAGAATTGTGCAAAGTGAGATGCAGTTTGAATTCAAGGCCAAACAGATGCAAGAGGGCGTGCGGGACATGCTGCGTGAGATGCAAGTGTGTGCCTCCTGGCACTTCCGGTAACAGAGAGCTCTGCGGGACATGCTACACTGGCATGACCACCCATGGCAACTCAACCAAGTGCCCTTAATTATATTTCTGCCTTTTTTGCCTTTTGCTTTTGTCTCTCCCTGTCCCATAATATGCATCTTCCTCATCAATTTCAGAAGTGTCAGTCTGTCAGTTTTTATAATATGCATGTTGCTATGCAATTGCAAAAGTATACATGTTCAGATTATCTGCAATTTTATTAGTAGTATTAATTATGCTCTCTTACCCTCACCTCACCTACTACTTATTCTTCTCTTTTACTAATAAAAATCTTTTGTCAGTTTTTTTTTTTTTTTTTTGAGGAATTTCATTGTCAGTTTTGAGTGGAACAATAAGTAAGAAAGTAGTAATCAAATCTAATCAAACTAGACATCCCACCGGCCAAAAGAAAAAAAACTAGACATCCCGGCCCAAAAAAAAAGAAGCTCTAAACTAAACATCCAATGGCTCATTGGCTAATTCAAGACTCAAAAATTAAGCATTCCTTTTTCTGCTTGTTCACATCACAAATTAATGGGATATCAGAAAGAAAATATCTTTTCAATGTAGATATCTATATATATCTAGACTAGATATTTTGTGTTCTACATCTACTTTACTTAGTATTTTCCCATTTTCATCTTTTTTATTATTATTATTATTATATATATCTATATCTATATATATATATATATATATATATATTATATAAGTCTAAACTTAAAAAATCTTGACCTGAAATATCTAAAATATCCTTTTTAATTTTAAATATTAAATTTAACTTTTAAGGTTTAATATGTAATTTTATTTATCAATTAAATTAAATTAAATATATTAATACTAAATACTTATATTTTATCTGGTCAAAAAAAATACTTATATTTTCCTTTTAACAGTGTATAGAATTTAACTAAAAAAGAGTTTTGAAATCAAGTTTTCTTCATAGTACGTTTTTTTTAGAAACCTAACATCTAAGTATGATCTAACTAAAGAGACATGACTTTGAATGACTCCATTGTCTCCTTGGTTTTTTGTCTTTTTTGAAACTTAGTCTAAATATTTTGGTTTTAAGGGCAATTCAATATATTTCAACACACTAACAAATTCCCATTTAGTTTTAGTTTGAATATTTGTAAGAAGGAAAGCAAAGAGAAGAAAGGGAAAAAAAATACATGAAGAAGATGAGAGGAGAGAGAGTTATTGGTCATTAACGCAAATGGTTAATTTTTCTTTTAATTTGGTCATTAAATATTAAAGTTATTGATATTTATTTTGAAAATCTCCTAGGTCCTAATCTTTGTTTATTATTATTATTCATTAATGAGGTGTCACTTTTTAAACCATCTATTTTTTTTATTGATGGGAGCTTATAGCTTATTGCAATTTCTTTCTTTCTTTTTTTTGGTAAAATTCTTTTTCTTATTGCATTGGTTATACTCTTCTTCATCTATAAAATTTTTTTGAATAACTTTTGACCCAAATAAACTTATTGTACAAAAGTTAGTATAATCGAAGAAAGCTTTCTATAATTGTATAAGAGATTCATGTTTTGTGGTTTAGATTTAATATATGTAAATGAGAATTGCAATAATTCCAAGAAAGAAAATAATCAGGTACAAAAGAATATATTATAAAAATTAGTATAATCGAACAAAGCTTTGTATAGGAGGTTCCATGTTTTGTGTTTAGGTTTAACATATATAAATGAGAGTTGCAATAATTGCGAGAAGAAAAATATTCAGGTACAAAAAAGGAATAATTATGAGTGAAAAATCTTATTTGAGCAAAATGGATAGGAGAAAAGTTAATAAGTTCAATTCAATTTCTTTTGTTTTCGAAAAAATTATTCTTTCATTTGAAGATCAATAGATCATCCATTCATTACTTTTTTGCTATGTTATTTTAGATAACATTGATCATTCATTAATTTGAAAGAGTAATAGCAAGATATTGATTCTAAATTTGATTCAACTCGCCAAAGATACACATATGTAACATATAAATTTAATTCCTCTATCACCAAAAAAAAGGAAGGACATATGAATTAGTGATTAGGAACTAATTTTGTACACCTAATTTTATACTTCCTCATATTGCATTCAGTTTAGTTATAACCTTCTACAAGTTTGACTTACAGGTCCAGTGGGATTGGTTGAATTGTGAGATTTGTTTTGGAGAGATTGAAATAATGAAATTAGGTATTACAGTGTAATATCAGAATAACACTAATAATAATGAAATTTGTTGAAAATATTCATGAAACACTAAGATTAATTATAACATATATACACATAGAATAAAAGAATGAAATTAAACTCCAAATTCTATATATAAGGACTTTAACTAACCAGCAATCTGTATATATCAATAAATTAAGCTCACTATTTTTTAGCCCTAAATATCTCTTTAATTATTCACTACAACTTTTATTTAGTTTTTAGATTAAAAAATTAATAACATTCACCATTGATAAAGTTACTAAGCATGTAAGGTTGCTAAATTTCTTGATAATACTATAGTTATTAGCTTTCTAATTAGTAACCATAAATGAGAAATTTGATAACCAAATTTACTAAGAATGTAAAGTTATTGAATTAGTTGATAATAGTATTATGCCTTTTTTATTATCATTATAGATTTTTTTGTAACTTTAAATAAGATCATTATCTTTTTACTATGTTATTTTAGATCACATTGATCATTTATTAATTTGGAAGAGTATCAATTTTAATTTTGGTTTAACTTGCCAAAGATACGCATGTATAACATATAAATTTAATTTCTCTATCACCAAAAAAAAAAAAAGGAAGAACATTTGAATTAGTAATTAGGAACCAATTTTGTACACCTAATTTTATACTTCCTCATGCTGCATTAAGTGTAGTTCTAACCTTATACAAATTTGACTTACAGGCCCAATTGTGTTTGGTTGAATTGTGAGATTTGTTGTGCAGAGATTGAAATAGTGAAATCAGATATTACGGTATGATATTTGATTAGAATAACAATAATAAGAATAAAATTTGTTGAATATATTCATGAAACAATAAGATTGATTAACATATACACATAGAATAAAATCAAACTCCTAATTTACCTTTTTGGATAACCACTACAACGTTTTTAGTAATTTTAGATAAGAGATCATTATTTATTTTTATTGATAGCATCATAACCCTTTTTAAATCGTTTAAAGTTGACATTAATTACTTACTAAGGATGTAAGATATCAATTAAGATATAAGGTTGATGAATTTGTTGATAGCATCAAGCATCGCTCCTAAAACGTCTTTTTTTAGAAATCTAATAAAAAAACATGTCCCTCGATAAGCCTCGGTCCTAAAACGTCTTTTTTATGCATCTAACAAAAAAATGTCATTTGATATTTGACTATTAATACTACATATGTAACATTAACACCAGATTAATTCCAACAAAATTTATCTAATTAAACATAAAAGTAATAATAGTAATAATAAATTGCAATAGATGTAACATAAAATCAAGAAAAAATATTGTAAATTTTTTTTTTTACAATTTTGCGTTAATTGGTGTTAAGAAAATTCAAAATATTTAATTTGAGGTGATAAAGAATTAATTTTGTAAAAGAATATGAAATCCAAAAATAGAAGAAGAAAGAAAAATCAAGCATATTCCAAAAACGATAGTTGATTAAAACTAAAAACTAAAAAGTTGATTCTCATCTTTTTCAAGAGTTTCATAGTTTGAAATTTTAGATAAGTTTCAATTGTTAAACCAATAAATTTTCCTGCATATCATGAATATTGGTGAGAATTGAGAAGTTCTTCAAAGTAGGGTTTAGACGAGAAAGAAAATACGATGAAATGATGAAGGAAACAACCTTTAAAGTTTATTATTACCTCCCCATTATGTATCAATTGGGATTAAGTGATATTAAATGAGATTTTTGGTACAAGTTACTCCCTCTGTCCCTAATTATAAGTCCCTTTTTGGTCAACTAACATCAAACTTTGACCAATGATTTATAAAAATATATATAATTTAATTTTTAAAAAATAAGTGTTCAAAAGTTTGTAATTCAAAGTTTATAAGTGTTATTTTAAAAAATTATATTACTTTATATATTTTTTATAAAGAATGGTCAAAGTTTGGTTTGGTTGACCAAAAAGGGACTTATAATTAGGGACAGAGGGAGTAGAATATAGTAGTAGCATTCAAAACTTATTTGATAGCATTATAGTTATTTTGATAACATCTTAAGTAATTTTTAAGTAAGAAAATTCATAACCTTTATTTTTTATAAAAAAATTACTAAAATCATCTAACAGCGCTATAAATTTGTGGAAAGAATTATAGCTATTTTAATAACTTTTATAACTTTTTTAGTAATTTAAGATTACAAGATTAGTAACATTCATAATTGACGAAAATTAAAAAAAAAGTAATAAAAATATAAGATTACTGAATTTCTTGATAGGATTCTAACTTTTTTTTTTAATCTTCACAACTTTTATGAAATTTGATAATTCTCATTAAATTGATTGATGAAATGCTACTAAATTGATGTTTGGTTACTAAATTACCTTTTTATAATCTTTATTACTTTTTAACAACCTTAAAGAAGAACATTGGCAAATGTCATTATTGATAAAACGCTACAAAATTGCTAACAGTATAGGGTTAATTACTGAATTTATTGATAACTTTCAAAAACTTTGATAACTAAAATAGCTTTTGCATCAAACATCGATAACCTTCTTTATTAACTAATGTTAAACTTTGTTCTTAATAGCCATGTAGTTTTTTTAGTAAATTCAAATAAGAAAATTTATAACCTTCCTCATTATTGAAGATAACCATAATTGTAAAATTTAAGTTTTTTATTGTCCAATGAGATTGATTACTTCAAATCTTTGTTACTTTGTAAACTAAATAACTAGACTTTGATGATTAATTAATCAAAATTGATGAAAATGAAAAGTACGCATGTGTGAAATATAATTTTATTTCTTATTTTTTTCTTTGGTTATTTGTATATTAGATTATCTAATTAAAAAATAAATTGGGATTTTGGTGCTTATCATAATGGGATTTATTTGATGATTTAAAGTTATAAAGTTAGGATTTAGACCATTGAGAAAAGCATATTAAAAAAGAAATTGGGATTTTTACATTACTAAATTTAATCATCATACAATCAAGTTCTAATAAATTGAGATTTTAATAACTTTTGTTTCAGTTGAGATTGGGAAAAAGCTAAAACAGGATTTAGACGTACAATTTAAACCCTATGGTCTTCTTGAAGCATATATTATCGCCTTTCCTTTTGAACTAAAAAAAGTATATATTAACAAAATCTACAATAAGATTAAATTTTTGTTGATTGTTTGACAACACTGTTTTCAATCTATTTCCTTTTGATGATTTTTTCCAAAAACTTTTCACTAGAAGTTGAATGCAGATTAGAGAAGAAGATCTTGATGAAACCTAATTAAGAAATAGTATTCAGAAGAAAGATTCAGATCATATAGAATATTTTAGGTTTTACGAATTAATAATTAAAAATCAATACTATAATGTTAATGATATTTACCTCTACAATTTTTGCTTCATTCATTGAGTAGGCGTTGACTTTTTATAGCCTGACAGTGTATAGACGTTATACACTGTCAATGCATTAAATCATAACCCATATTCTTAATTGGAATTTGTTTTAAAAAGTTTAATAAGTTTGATATAGTTTTAATCGATTTTTTTGGTAAATTGGTTAACGAGTTTGTTTATAATATAGATAAATAATTAAGAAATTATAAAGTATGATAGAATAAAAGGTTTGGAATAGTTGGAGAAAATTCAATTTCTCGATGACCAAAGAAACACCTATGAATTAGTAATTAGGAAAATGTTAATTTTCAAACCAATTCGTACACCCACTTTTATGCTTCTTTACATTGTATTAGGTTTAGTTACAATTTCATAAAAATTTGATTTACAGATAATTTTAAGGGTGTGTCTGATTGAGTTGTGAGATTTGTTTTTGGGGATTGAAATTGTGAAATTAGCATTGTGGTGTGGGATTAAAAAGACAATATAATAAGAATAAAATATGTTGAATATCTTCATGAAAGCCCAAGGTTCAATTAAAAAAACATACTACCCCATATACAATACATGTAGAATAAAGTTGAAGTTTTATAATAAGAATAAACTGATAAAAATAAAAAGCTTTATTTTCAAAAAAAAAAAAAGAAACAAAAAAGCTTTAGAAGTTTTTAACATTGACCTTAATCTTTTTTATAACGTCTATAGTTTTTTTAGTAACCTAATTTTTTTTTAGTAACCTAATTAGATGTGAATATTACTAACTAATGTAATATTACAAAATCAAATAATAGCTTCTCAAACTTTTTTTTAACCATTGTAGTTTTTTCAGTAATTTTAAAGAAGAAAATTAGTAAACTTCTTCATTATTGATGAAAAGTTACAAAACGTACTGAGATTTTAAGTTTATTAGATTAGATTTATAGATAAACCTATGTAAAGTTTTTGCTAACCTCAGATAACAAAATTTGTTAATTAATTTTATTATTGACGAAAGGAAACTAAAATATTAAATTTATTGATAAGAGTATAGCATTTCATAATCCATATAGTTTTTTTTAGTAATCTTATGTAAAAAGATTGGCAACATTCATTATTACTAAAATGACAAAAAATGTAAGCTTACTATTAAATATTTAATTTAAATCTAAAGTTTTTTAATAACTATAAATAAGAAAATTTAGTACTTTTAATATTGATGAAATGAAACTAAATTTTAAGATATAAGAATATTAAATTTATTGAATTTATTATATACTTATTTCATTTGAATTTGAATTTGAATTTTTCATTTTATATGATTTATAAAAATAATTTTTTCATGTTATATTACAAATTAAATGGTATTTATTATATTTGTATAATTATTTTAATTCTTATATGTTTTATAAATCGTGAACATACGTGCAACGCACGTGTATTTACTACTCCCTCCCATTCAAAATCTGGATTCCTATTTACCGCCCCCCTTTTTACACATTTACCCTTTGTTCATATTTTGAACTTTCTAACAATTTCTTCAAACTTTCAACCTTCGAACCCTAAACTTCATTTCTAACAACTTCTTCAAACTTCATTTTTAACAAATCTTCAAATTCATTTTCCTTCATTTTAATCATAAACTAATTAAATACTAATTAATAATAAACTAATTAGATACTAATTAAACATAAACTAATAAACTAAGTAATTTTTAGTGCCAAAAAAAACTAAGTAATTTTAATTAACTAATTAAAACTAATCATAAACTAATTAATATTAAAAAAATTTTAAAAAAAATTAAAAAAAAGCCTTGCCCTTGGTTAGCCGCCCAAGCTGGGCGGCCTTGCCATGGCTAGCCGCCCAAGCTGGGCGGCCTTGACCATGGCTAGCCACCCAGTTTAGGCGGCTCGGCCATTTTCTCTCTTTTTTAAAAAAAAAAATTTTAAAATATTTTTTATATCAACCAACTCACGTTATCGTCCATTTCCGGAGTTCTCGGCTTTTTTTCACGTTAGTAATTAGCATGTTTTTGGAGATTTCAGAGGATTTGAAATATTACAAAATGGAGCAAAGGGCAAAAGTGTCAAAAATTATAAAAAGGGGGCGGTATTTAGCAAAAGGGGGGCGGTAAATAGCAAACCCCATTCAAAATAAGTGCAACACTAGGAATATTACACAAACCAAGACAATGATTAATTGCTTTTAAATTTAGTAAAAGACCACTTAAAATGGCATTCTTACCCTTCAAAAAATTTCATAAACAATTAGATAAAATTCTTCTCTCCCTTCCTAACTTTATAAGATAATTAAAAATTCAACTACCTAACCAACACAAGTAGGGATATATATGGAAAAAATTACAAATTACTTTGATTTTATAAATGTTGCACTTGATATGAATGACTGCAAATCTTGAAACGTTGCACTTATTTTGAATGGGAGTAGTGTGTGTGTGTGTATATATATATATATTTACTTCCACGTGCATTGCACGTGATACTCGTATTTAAATTAAATGAAAATTAAAATAATGATTGAAATTAATTATATATGTAGAGCTGTCAAATCTAAGCCGAACCCGATAATTCGTCCAATCCGACATAATCCGATTTGATAAAAAAAGTAAACGACGTAGACCCAACCTATTCAGACACGACAAACTGTATATGCAGTTTACTAAACTTCACCAGTGGTGGATTGTAAAATAAAATCGAATAATAAATATATTAAATAAAATTAAGAATTAAACATTAAAAAATTATGCTTTTTTGGTGAAAAAAAAATTTAACGCTAACCAAATTGAGCTGAATCTAAACATGAAAAATCCAAAACCCGGATGATCCGGAACCCGATTGACCCGAGGTCAAAACTCGAATCTGCCTAACCCAATTAGACCTAGTAGACCTGAACCTAGATGAGCCGAAACCCGAATAACTCGAGAAAATTACCTGATTCATTTGATTTAGAACCAAATTTAACCTACCAATACACGCTACAAAATAGAAAAACAAAGTGAATCACAATAATTAGATTTTAAATAAATTTTTAACTTAATTTGTTAAAAAAATTTGAATAGTTAATGATTAGCCAATTTATTTTAACTTTTAAACTTGATAATAATACTTTTATCAGCTCATATTATAATTGAAATGGATCCATAACTACCAAAAAAATCTCCAATATTTTAAAAGTAAAATGGTAAAAATAAAATATTTATTAAAAATATTCAATTTAATCGAATAAAAATAGAGTTTTTAGTAGAATAATTGTAAAAATTTATTTCTAAAAAAATTGTAAAAGAATATATTTTAAAAATTCTAATATGTCTAAGTTTTTTTAATTAAAATAGTAAAATGATAACAACAAAATAGTTATAAGGATATTAGATTTAATTAAATAAAAATAGAGTTTTTTTACAGAAAAATAAAAATAGAGTTTTTAGTTGAGTAAAACTATAAAAGTATATTTAAAATTTTCTAATACATCTAAGTTTTTTTAATTAAAATAGTAAAATGGTAAAAATGATATAGTTATAAGAATGTGCGATTTTTTTTTAATTATACAGCAAGCAATATATCAAGCAAAAAATCAATTATAAGTCAAATAAAATAATTGCACATTAAGGAAATAATAAATTTTAATCATAATACATTATTATAAACTATCAAATAGTAAGATGCCAATCATAATAACTTTTTTAAATTAGAATGGTAAAATAAAATAATTATAAAATATTGAATTTTTTGAGATAATAAAATATTGAATTTATTTAAATGAAAATAGTGTTTTTAGTAGAATAAAACTGTATATTTTGAAAACAAAAATCGTAAAAAAATAAAGCAATTATAAAGATATTAGATTTAATTAAATAAAAATAGAGTTTTTAGTAGAATAAAACTATAATAGTTAAGTAATGTCATTTAAGAAATATGTTTGAATAATAAGGGTATAATAGTCGATTCAATTAGAAAAATAAGGGTATAATAATCGATTCAAAAGTTTCTCATAACTCGTACTTTTATATATAGTATATATATATATATATATATATATATATATATTAGTAAGAAATATTTAGGCAAGAGAAGATTTGAATCAAACTCTTTTAGTACATGTAAATATTATTGATACAAATATAGGGTATCATATATATCATATTATTAATTAAGGAGTATGAAGAAAAGCATATTTCTTTCTCGGACGACATATGAAGAAAAGTATATCAGATAAGGAGCCTCAGATTTGGGCCATATTACCATGAGCCCAATTAATAAAATTTTCTCCAAAGTCCAAACGACTTGGGGAATAAAAAGGAAACCCATTGGGCTGAAGATTGGACCGATCCAATATACCGTTCAAATACATTTTAATGAAAAAAAATAAGCGAAACTGGAATAGCTCAGTTGGTTAGAGCGTGTGGCTGTTAACCACAAGGTCGGAGGTTCAAGCCCTCCTTCTACCGTGATTATTATCTTTTTGGAGGTTGAGACTTGAGAGGCCAGCAAAGAAGAGCACTCATTCAAATCACACCCTTGGATAATTGTAGGCTTCAATTCTTTCCAACTGCAAACACTTTTTCCATCAAACTTGCATGGATTGACCATTTTGAACCAAAGAATTAATGCGAAGATTGCAAAAATCAGGTTAATTATATTTAAAAATCATGTTAATGTTAATTATATTTAAAAGACTAGTACTAGTAGTACGGTAGGATCGAAATTTGGTTTCCCCACATGACAGGTAGGATGTAGCCGACTGGGATTGGAAGAGCAATCACCACTCATCTCCATGGCTATGGGCTTTGGCCCCCACGTTTCTCGTTTCTGGTTATGGCTATTGAATTAACGACCGTTGCTAACCCAATAAGGAGACATTTGCATGTCAATTTGTTTTTTTAATATGTTTAGAGTAACTAGGTTTAGCTTTCACATGCGCTGCACGTGACCCAACGTAATTTAGTTAAATATTTTTGTGAAATTTTTATAACCATATTATGAAATTTTGATAATTACCCTATGAAATTGTGATAAATTTCTTATAAAACTTTGATAACCTAATTTTGAAATTTTAATAAAACTTCATATGAAATTTTGATAACCTCCATATGATTTTTTTATAACCTTCCTATGAAATTTTGTTAATCTCCCTATACATTTTTGATACCCTAGAATGAAATTTCGATAATCTCTTTATGAAATTATATATCATTATCAGATTGAGCTCCTATATTTTGTATTATATAAATCATTCATATTAATCTCTCACATTCTCAGATCGAGCTCGTCCGTTCAGTAGTACAAACATATATCATTCATATTGAACTCCTTCCTCTCATAGTACATATACATATTCGAAATGAGCTCCTCCACTCGGTAGTATGTAGAGCGCACTTTCCTACTCGATCCTCAAATTGAGCACTCCCCTTTTCGACATTCATGGAATATCTCTCATTCATTTCACAGAGCATCATACAGTTCAACAAAGGGACGCACTACCAAATCGAGTATTCTACGATTCAACACTCTCCATATGGAGTATACATCCAGATCGAATACCCTTACGTTCAGCACTATCTAGTTATGCAACCAGTAAACCTGTTTAGTCAGATCGTTCCTACCCCCCACCTAACGTTCAGTTTCATAGCCGTTTATGCAATCACTTTATAACCACCCTCATACTTAGGGGGCAATTGTTGAGTTAGTCCATATAGAAACATAATTTAAATATAAGTCAAAGCATCCAATTATTGAAACATAACCGCGTCTACGAATTCAAGTAGATTTTCTTTATATATTTTTTTGTATATGTTTCAATTTGCTTCTTTGTATTTTCTATTTTAACCAAAATTTTCGTTGAAGGCATTGAAATTCCCCGAGAGAGTACGACATATACTTGTGTATGGGAGAAAACATGTTGTGGCAGATATACTCCAATATTAAGAATTGTTTGTCCTTGTGCTTTGTTGATGGTCATAGCGAAACAAAGACGGATAGGGAATTGTTTCCTCTTGAATTGGAATGGATATCCTTTGTTTTTTGCTGGTGAAAGCAGATTTTTTGAAAGAATAACTTGTCATCCAGCATATTGGCCAATTGCGATCTCTGCTTGTATTACGTTATGGCCAAAGTGTTTGCAGGCTATTCTTATTTCATTGCACAAACCATTAAATGTATTCCTCAAAAGTATGATTGGAGAATTCTTCTTCAACAACCACAACTAAATTTTTTGATTATCATTTCAAAAAGTCTTTTACAACAATATTGTTCTGCTAAAAAAAATTAAAGAAACAAAACCTAGAAAAGAGCTAGTAGAGTATTGTTCTTTGAGTTTTTTTAATACAGTAAAATTAAGTGTCTAATTTCGATCTTAACTAGCCCCCTCTCTCATTTTGTAGGGATACTTTTGTAGATGGTCATAGCGTGAGTATATAGGATCAAATGCATTAGAAGGAAGCAAGACCGTGTTGTCCTCTTTAGCAAGATTGCTGAAGAAATCTAGGATGCTACTGTAGAAATTGAATTTTTCTAAATAAAATATTTTAATAATGGCAAAATCTAGATAGTACGGTAGAAATTGAAATTTTATAAGTAAAATTATATGTTGTAAAAATTATTTTAAATAATGGCAATTTAGAAATATATTTGGAAAATATACAAAAAATTATATTTTAATGATGGCATAATTAAAATATTTTTAATAATGGCAATTTAGAAATATATTTGAAAAAAGGGTACAATTGGAAAATATAAAATTTACCATTATTCGTACTTTTATACCCCATATAGTATAGATATATATAGATATATTTCTAAATTGATAAAAAAATGAAACATTGATAAGATCTAATTTGTTATTTTCTATGCGATTTTGCCTTATTTTGGAAGTCATATGTGTCGTTTTACCCTTATATTTCTCATATTTGCTATTTTGCCCATTTGGAGTTATATTTTAGGAAAATGAAGATTTAGATCAATTTTGGATCAATTCGGATAAACTATTGATTTTGTCTCATTTCGGCCAGTAGGCCCATTAGGCCCGTTTGAGCCTATGAAGCCCAAATTATCAAGCCAGATGTCTTGAAGCTTAAATCTGGTATTCTTAGACCCAATTCATTAAGATGGAAACCCAAAGAAGGAGTTCGAGTCCGATCAGTAATTATGATGCAGTAATGATGCAGCATTGTTAAATGCTATTTCAAAGAGGACTTCACAAGAGCAGTTTTGGAAGAAAATTCATAACTTTTAATTCAGAGCTCAGAAAAATACAAATGAGGTGCCGTTGGAAAGAGGATTCCAAGATCTACAACTTTTATGTTTACCTTGAGATCTAATTTTGCCGTTCTGGTGGACGATTTTGCCCTTCAAATTTCTGGACAGAATTGATCTTCTCCTAAACCGACTTGTAGAATATTTTGGACGAAAATTCAGATGCTAAAGATAATGTGGAGCATTCCTATTGACCACATTGGATCCTAATTAATGAGGATAATCTAAATTTCCATTATTTTAATAATGGAATAATTAAAATATTATTTAATAATGGCAATTTAGAAATTTATTTGAAAAAAAGGGTACAATCGGAAAACATAAAATTCCCCCTTATTCGTACTTTTATATATAGTATAGATAAATCATGAATCTAAAAACATAACGCCCGTAACGCCAGTGCGGACCGTTCAACTTGTATATATATAAATGTAATGATAAAAGGAAGGGATCAATTTACTTATACGCTGTCTTACACCCTTTTGGTAGAATTTACTTGTAACTAATGTGAATGTTGATATTATTATAAGCCGCCCTCTCCTCCCTCCCCCTTCTCCCTTTGCCCTAGTTTTTTTTAGTTCTCGTTAGTATTTCTGACTCCTCCTCCTCCTTGGTTATCACACCAAGGGGGAGGAGGAGGGTTTGAATTTTGTTAATTTATTTGTTTTTTCAATAAAGGATCAGATCTACAGATCTGTCCAGTTTTTATTTGAGTTTGTTTTTGAGTTGTTTTGAGTCAGTTAGTTATCGAGTCAGTTTCGAGTCTAGTCTCAGTTCTTTTGGAATCTGAGTTGTCGAGCCTGAATTTTATGATAGTTTTAAGGATGACAAACCTTTTATTTATTCAGATCTTTGGTAAAATCGTGATAATCTTTTTCTTTTGGGTGCCAAGGAAGAGATCTGTGTGTCTAATCAATCACTTGATCATCGTTGATCAAAACTTTTTGTTTGGAAGAACAAGCGACAACGAGGGGGTGATTGACGTGATAGCGAGACATCAACATGATTCACGACAGGCGTTTTGGATTTCCAAGGAAGATCCAGTTCTTCAGGTGCAAAATTTAATCGATTATGAGATTTTACTGAAATTTGATGTAATGAAGGATGATATTCCTAAAATTATTGTAAGAGCAGTTATTTTGTACTTTCATCTTATATGAATGAAAGTTAGTTATTTTTCCTTCAAAAAAAAATGTGAATGTTAAGTATGGAATGTAAAACGTTATTGAATGCAAACAGACATTATTATGGAATATAAATACATTCTTGCTCATATATCATTCATTAATTCTATGTTAGGTAAAAATGAAAGAAATTGTATGAAAATAAAACAGAGAAGGAAAGAAAATAAATTCATTAAAGTAAAATTGTAATTTGTAAATAGCATGACTAATTTAAGTTACCAAGGGATGGGATTTTCCATTTTTCCTCCCAATGTTAAGAGGAAATGGTTTAGGAGAAATAAAAGAAGTAATTCAAACACTTTCTCCATTTCCTCTGACCAATATGAAGAGCAAAAATGTTTAATTGCTGCCAAAACCGATGCCCATTTTCGTACTTGCTATTGTTTTCATGTTTAATAATCCTGTAGCAGCTCCTGAGGAAGTGAGAAAAGAGGAGGGGGAAAGCAACTTGTCAATGTCAACTTACATTGTTCATTTGAAGAAACCGGAGGGAGTAGTAGAATTGGATAGTTGGTATCATCAATCCTTCCATTTACAACCTCCGACCAACAAATTCAGATGGTTTTTACCTATCGAAATGCAATAACAGGATTTGCTGCAAAGTTTGTTAGGAGTATGGAGTAGCAACGTCATGGACCAAAGTATGGGCAGAGGCAGCACCACGACTACCGAGGGTGCTCTTTTTCAGACAGGATGAAGAACAAGTATCCGTGGCTAGGAAATACGGATGGATTGCTTCACTTGATATCAAGACCAAACATTCTCATGAGGTTTTTCTATTTTAGTCACTAGAACAATTTCTAGTTGTTGATAGTTATGTGGAGAGTCTAGTCTTACTAGACAAATGCTGCAATCCTCGATGGGATGTGATATCAATTTGATGCAAATTCGAAACCTGAAGCTGATGCAAATTCTATAGATGTGAATTCCATATTAGGTTTCTCTAGGAGTGAAACAAAAATATTAAAAAAAACATGCATTTTCGTATATACTTTTATATATATATGGATATTTGTGAAACCATGTCATCGAGGGGCTTAAATTGGTCCACCATAGGTTTCTCTGGAAGAGTATAGGTTATATTGTAATATAAATATATAATAAATTTCTTTCATTTATAAAAACTTATAAAGTCACTACATTTTGTCACCATCAATTTCATTTTATATTAGCCAATCCACCATAATTGTATGAAAAAAGTTGTGACTATTAATATTGACTTTAGTGGCAGCATATCTTGCCAATATTTCATCAAAACTAGTGACGATACGATGGTCAAAAATGCATATATCAAATATGATCATCTCCTTCATCACTATTATCAATAATTATAGTGTCAACATGTCAGTATAATGACGACTTATATTGTCACTATTAATATTTCTTGTGTCGACATAATTGTCATTAATAGATAAAATTATTGTGTCGATGATGTGACAAATTATATGGTCACTATTACTATTTTCTGTGTCAAAATTTTTGTCATAAAAGAATTAACTTATTGTGGTGACATATTCTTGTCACAATTGTTAAGCGTTTCAGTGTCAACAATTTCCGTTGCTGTTAGTTATAGTGACTGAATTTGTACTTTTAGTGACGAAATTTACCATCACTGAAAGCGCATTTTCTTGTAGTGACAATTGGAGGTTTTCTTCCGATAGCCACTTTCTTCAAAGGGTTTCTTTCAATTGCGACTTCTTCAAAACCATACAGTGTTGTATATAGCTCTTAACCCAAATGAGAGGGTCTACTTTTACGTTCATTCGACTACAGACTTCTGGCACTTCCCCATTCGCACAAACCATAGCGAAGCCCCCTCTAGACATCACTTCTTAAAATGCTATATATAAGTCTAGAAAGCCAACTGTATCCACAGGATAATTGCATAATTTAAGACTAAAAAATTAATAAAAATTTTCAAAAAGTCGGGGAGCTCATAACGGAGATGAGATGAGGCTAACCTCATTCGAATAATTTGAGCACAATAGAAATCATGAAGTTGTGTATGAAAGAGCTTAGAACGAGCAGGTGGTACTGATAACACGAAAAGAGATCCAATAGGGCATTTAATGCATCGCCAACCATCGTAATCCATCTGAATACGGTCAGTGTATGAAGGTTGTCTGCACTCATTTCATTGTAATTATGCAATCCTCCTTGTAGAGCTAGAGCTTGCAAAACTACGAAGAAAGAGAAAACTAATTAACTGGGATTGAAGATGGATTTTATCAAGAAAAAAGATGAACCAATATTCAATATAGTGCAGAAATGTAGAGAAACAAAAGGAATAAAAGAATTTGCAGTCGATTAAGAGCAAGAATCAAATCAGATCAGATCCAAGAACAGAGACTTTGTAGATTAAAGTTTCATGCAGGTTTTACATCATACATTAGAACAAAGAATCAAATCAAAGCTGCTAATTAGTTTGGTAAGAATAAACGATTCTGATCAACTAAACACTATAGAAAACTCAGATCAGATCTAAGAACAGAAACCTAATTAAATTCTTGATTGTAGATATTAAAGTTCCATGCAAGTTTTACATCATACATTATAAGAAAAGTTATGAAAATCTGAAGAGAAACTATGTAGAAAGAGAAAACTAATTGAGATTGAAGATGGATTTGCTCAAGAAAGAAGATGAACTTAATTGATTATAGCGCAGAAATGCAAAGAAACAAAAGGAATAAAGCAATTTGCTGTGAAAGAATGGAAAAATGACTGAATTGTTAAAGTAAATACTTGACAACTTGCTCTTCTTCTGGCTTTTTAAACCCAGAGCCCTCCATTAGTAGTATCATGCAAGATGGGAAGTACGTTTTAAATTTTTAGGGCTGCATCTAGCTCAAATGTTTTGATAGCAGTTGCTCCAGCTTCTTCCTGCATGTGATGAATGCTGTTTAGTTCATTTGGAGGAACATTTTAATGCTAAAAAAAAAAATATTGAAACATAAAGTTGATGCAACAAAAGCACACCTGACTTGTATCTTTTCCAATCCAGAAGTGTATGTCATACTCATATTGATATGAACCTCCCTTGCTAGGCGTTGTTTACCAAAATATAAATAAAAAGATGCAAATGAGATAAAAATAAAGAAGCACATGTAGATTCACCTTATTTGTATTATATAAAGTTCCAGAATAAAGGAGAGAAATTTATGTCATATGGGTGAACATGGACAGAAGAGAAGAAGAGAGAATTGCACCTGTAAAACAATGTAAGAATTCCCCATGTAAAAATCTCTATGCTCCGACTTTGGTAACAAAACAGGTTGAAAATTCTCAATACGTCAGATTTCAGTCCTACTATGAAATGTCAAGTTGAACAGCCTTATCATAATCATGCCAAAAACTGTGTAACTTGGCCAGACACTTATCACAGGTGAGACATACTCTTTTCTTCTCTGCCTGCAAATTATAAACTTATTACAAGGTTCAAGAAATAAGTTCACCAAGATTAATCAAACGAGATGAAAATTACAAAAGATCAAATACTTGCTTCAACCTGACAACTTTCTCTTTTTCTGGTTTTTTAAATCCAGAAGCAACACCGCCCTCCAATGGTGTAATGCAAGATTTGAAGTACGATAAAAATTTGTCAGATTCATGGCTTTGAAGTTCCCTGTGTCACGGGCTCACTAATTAACTAACCGTCGTGCAACCTTAAACTTAAACGAACAACTAGCTTTCATGCCTAAGTTTAGCCTATCTCTTCACTTGCTAGAGCTTTAGCTAGCAATGGGTGTTGTGATGGTTAGTAAGTTTGTTTGCAAAGGGTGAGAGTTAGTGTGTCGGAAGGAACACAGAGAGTGTGGGAAATATACAAGTATATAACTCATCAAATGGTGGTTACAAATGATGGAGGAAACTCACTATTTATAGGTGAGGCTCTTTGAAATGGACAGCCAAGATTAGGCCACGTATCAACATCCTATGGGCTCTCTAGAGCCTTCTAGACTGATTACATACTAGAAATATCTACTAAGGTCGGTTTAGGACCCTTCTAGACCATTATGGCACAATCTGGGCGGAGTTGTGGCGCTAATGGGTGCTTCTAGCTCGCTCCAAAAGCTTCTGGGGCCTTCTCGTGCGCACCTTGGGCCAATGTGCGGCCCAAGAGCCTATCAGCCTAAGCTAATACGATGGTGCAGCTCTGCGCCTGCTCTACAAGTACGTTTTGCGCCTGTTCCTGTTAATGATCATGCACCTGACAGGATTCTCGCCTGCGCTTGATGGTCACTATTTCATGTGATGGTGCGGCACAACACCTTTGGCTTAAACTAGATTAAAGCCAATATTAATATGCATTAAACTTGGCTCCATATATTTATTTGGAAGTTATGTAAAAGTTTTGACTTGGGAAGGAAAATAACGCCACCTTCTCCTAAGGGATGTAGCGCCATTGCGAACTCACGAAGTGCATGGCGTTATTGTCGTGTAACCATTTCCTTTAGCCTTAGATTCTTTTTCTTTTTTTTTAGATAAGTAATGATACTCCTTTAGCCTTAAATAAAACCAAAGCCAATTTTTTTATTTTAATAAATGGAAACAATAATATTTTGGCTTTGTAAACACACCATCCCCACAAACCGATTGAGTGGCCATGGTTACATACTTCATTTTCAACTTGTTAATTAATATCAATCCAAAATAAATCACAAGGAATTTTTCAAGTAATTTTCAAGGGTGGTTAGGGGTTTGGGCCTAGGTCAATTTACTTAATTATCAAATTATAAATTAGGGTATAAACAGTTTGAGAATTATTCAACAATATCCCCCTAATGTCTTCAAGCACAACTTTAATTTTGATCGTATTGCATCTTTCATCAATGGAGCTTTCCATTGGGTATTATCATCGGCTAGAGCTGATAAAAAAAAAAAAACTATTTTTCTATACTTGGTTTTGATTTGAAGCAAGATAGATATTTTGAGTTGCCAATGCCTAAAGGAGTGAAGCCGTTCCAAGCCCCTTATTTGGGGGTTCTTTATTTTTTTAAAAGGCAAATGACCAATTTTATTAAGGCAATCGCCAACCAACAGAAGTTCACAGCATCAGGAAAGCCATACCAAAACAAAGAACCCAGTCAAAGTGAAACATCTTAAACACACAAATAAAAAGAAACCAGCCATAACAACGCTCCAAAACACACAAATAAAAAGGAACCAGCAACAGAAACATCCCTTACGATACCAACATCAATCAAAACCAGTAAAAATAGCAGTCCCTCTATCAATACTTGATTTGGCCAAGCTATCGACAAAGCTATTTGCTTCTCTAAACATATGAATCACAGACCAGGCTTTAACCTTTTTCTTTAAACTTTGAATCTGATATATGACCTGTCTAAATCTCCATGGCACATATTATTCACCCATTTAACAGCATTTTGGGAGTCACTCTCATTAATTAGCTCCTCCTCTTTAACCCAATCTAAAGCAACAAAGACCAGAAATGCCTCTTTAATTGCCAAGATTTCAGCCATATTCGAATTAGCAATCCCAATTGGTTTAGAAAAAATCAATCTAGTGCAGCCACTATCGTCTCTCAAAATGCCCCTGATCCCTGCCTCGCCTGGTTGACCCCTGGCAGCACCATCCACGTTAAACTTAAGCTGACCCGCCGTAGGAAGACTCCATTCAATATGAAGCCTCGTCACTTGTTTACCAGAATCAATTTGAATCAATTCTGGTACTCTGTAGATATCCTCCACACCAGCAGCACCCGGCCATCTAACCTTGCACCAGTAAGCTATTCGACAGCTCACAATCTAAACAATTTTCTGAACATCCATAGACTTGCCATCGAAAATAATATCATTCCTAACAGTCCAAATAGACCAAATCACTGCATAAAAAACCATTCTCCACACTAGATTTCTATTAAGATCCATCCAACATTGCAGAGCATCTTTAACGTTTTCAGGCATGATGAAACACACACTCCACTTCTTGCCAAAAAACTGCCATACAAACCATGAACTTTTACAACCCATAAGTAGATGTGCCACTGTTTCTATATTTTCATTGCAAAGTGGACAAATCGCATTAATAAGCACTGTGATATCCAATTATAATTATGGGTCATGAACAATTATGCCGTAAAGGAATCATGGACTAGATTGCTTATCTGGCCGCCTAATGCTCCATTTGAATCTGAATGCCCTTACTATAATCCCTTGTGCCTTTCCAAGGACAATCAAGTTATCTTTTTCACGGGTGACAAGAAATTGGTAACATTTGATGTTCAAGGAAGACAAGTCGAACTGCTTAAGATGTGCAAGTGTAAAAGAAGTGATCGGGGTTTTTGCTCTGCCTGGCATTGTCGAGTTGTTTCTTATTCGGAGGGTCTTGTCTCGCCCAACCTTCAAACAACTGACAATCAAATTCGGCTTGCTAATTGGTTGGGAAATATTATCACTTGTTAGGAAACAGGAACCCTACTAATTATGATCAGGTATATCCTTAAAATCCTTTTCAAACTTTATTTTTCTTCCTCGGCTAGACCTAGAGCTAAAACTAATTAATATATACAAGCTGATCGGCTCGCGTTGACGCGTCGAGCATTCAGAGATTTGGATTGTTTAAGAATTGCTCATATTGAATACAATGGTTTGATGCTGAAAAGAATGTTTCAAAGTTACATGATCTAAACTTTGTTGTATTTCTAAAGAGCAATTATTGATCTATAAATGAAAAATTGGATTTGCTTGAAACATATTCAATCGTTTAAATTGTAAAGCTTGCTTATATGATGTCTTCTGTTTAAAACATACAATAACGAAATGATTAACCTATTGCTTATCTAGTATCACAAACTAAAGTCTATGCCAATTAAAATAAAAAACCCAGTGTCAATTTATAATTCATCAAGAAAGTAACTGCATGGTTTAAGCCATCCCAAATGAACTTGAACTAAGTAAATATTAATTCCACTTCTTTATATACTTAATGCAAAGTTCTACAACAACATTCATTAAAATTGACCAATTGGCTTCATCTTGAAAGAGGCAAATGATATGAGATCTAATTAGTTGATTATTTACGACTTCCGGTACTCCTTAGATTGTTTTAACATTTCCACGTATTCGGCGTGTTCGACAATGACCCGTCTTTCCAATAATCTTTATACCTGCAATGGGAAAAAAAAAGCGACTGATTCAATTAAACAATACATGTCAGCCCAATCAATTCAATAGAAATGAGCAAATCAACTGGGCATGACATAAAAAACAGGGAAAAATTAGAGGGAAACTAAATCCTGTAAAACCTAAGTAGAAGGAAAATGATAACATGCTAGTATTCTGATAAATCAGATGCAAGTAAAACCCCCCACTAAATTTTACCTAGTATTCTGAAGAACGAAGTCCTATTCATAATGAAATTTCATCAATTTAGCATATAATAGAAAAGATTTTCATGAATGATTACCAAAAAATCCCTTTCCTATTAGGATTCTTGTCCACCAATGAAAAATCTCTAGAAAAATTCTAAACAAAATCTAATTAGGAATTGGGTCAAAATCCTAACAATCTCCACCTTGACACAAATTCCTTCATCAAAGCTTAATCGCTCCACCCTTTTAACTAAATCTGTAAAAGTAACTTTCTTCTTTGTTGGCAAATCCACATCTTTCTTCTCAATTTGATGTGAAGATACCGATCCATCACCTCTAATTGTGTTTCCAATCAACTCATACAAATTTTTCGAATTCTTCACTCCTTTCATCATAATCATCGAACCTTTGGTGATCTTCAAACCTCCACCTCGGCAAGAATATCCATAACCCAAGCTATCCAACTTTCCAAGCGAAATCAAATTCCTTGTGAATTTTGGAACATACCTCACGTTCCCAAGCATCTTGACACTTCCATCATGCAAACGAAGTTTCACACTCCCAATGCCTTCAATTTTTTTCTTCACCATTATTAGCCATGTAAACAGGCTTATCACACTTTTCAAGCTTTGAAAACCATTCTTTCTTTGTGCAAATATGTTCAGAACAAGCAGAATCAAACACCCACATATCTCTAGTGTCTTTCTTTTCTTCTTGCACCATCAAAACAACATCTTCATCAGAATATTCCTCAGTATCAGCAGCAGCAACATTAACACCACCCTTATTCTTCTCTTTAGATTTCATGAAATCACCCAAATCTTCCATTAACTTATTGCAATAGGCTTTTATGTGCCCCATCTCATGACAATAATAACACTCCTTGCTATTCATATCTACCTTTGGCCTCGAACTTGATGTTCCTCTTTCATTAAATCTACCCTTTGATCTTGCATCATTCTTATAATCTCTTCCATTAGTTCTTCCATACTCCACTGTGAGAGCACCATTCTCTTCATCTTTCTTTTCAGTTTCTTTCAATCTATCATACTCAAAAATTGCAGAAGTCACATCTTGTAAGCTCAGGGTTTTCCTACCAACCATCAAAGCTCTAGTCACAGGATCATACCTGTCGGTAAGAGAATTAATCAACAAAACTGCTTTATCAACCTTTTTCATGACTTCATCCATACTTGCCAGCTGAGTAACCAATCTATTGAACTCGTTTAGGTGTGCCCTTAAACTTGTTCCCACCTTCATCTTCAAACCAAATAATTCTCTCTTCAAACGCAACATGTTAGCAATCGATTTTGACATATAAATCGACTCCAACTTATCCATCAACTCCTTTGGAGTTTTCACATCCAACACATCATTCTTAATTTTAGTAGCAAGTTTCAAATGAATTGTACTTACTGCTTTTCGTTGAATATCTTTCCATCTGTTCTCATTCACCGTTGCAGGCTTATCGGTTTCAAACGCATCTCCCAATCATTGTTGTACTAACACATCTATTATCGTACTCTTCCACATCTGAAAACCGTTCGTTCCATTGAACGGCTCGATCTCAAACTTCAAAGCTGATCCGCTGCTGGTGTCTGCCATCTTCAATCAACCAATCTCTGATACCACTTATTGTAACTTCGGATATCCCAGGAATTAACCAAACAAATAATTAAAGCGGAAAACAACAAAGCAAAATTTTCTTGTGGATCTATGCCACAAATCTGCACTATCAAATCAATCAATTATAATAAACAATCATAACAATCTCTCTAGCAAACTCTCAATCTAATCAACCCAACATGGGTGATTCTCTCACAACAACATAAAGCTATCTCAGCTTTTTCTCTCTCTCACAATCTCACACAATCTCTCACACACCAAAAAACTAAACAGAAACTGCTTATTTTATACTAACACAAACTTAGACTCCAAGAATCCCTTTCCTATTAGGATTCTTGTCCACCAATTAAAAATCTCTAGAAAAATCCTAAACCAAATATAATTAGGAATTGGGTTAAAGTCCTAACATAGCAAGAGTCTTGCTTTAAATGGTATTCTCCAACGCACAATTTCCTACAAAATAAATTGGTAAGGAATTATCTTAAACATTGCAATGTCGTAATTTAGATGGTAATGAGATCCACTACTTGTGGCATTTCCACCAAATTTGCCATAATCAATCGCACAAATAGAACAAATCCAAGCAAATGCCTGCACAGTACAAAACAAAATCATAATAAAATTAGAAAAAAAAACAAATAAACTTAAGGATGGAACATCATCATAATTAAGAAGAAATGAAATCCACTAAACAAATAAAAAATGTAATAAAAGAAAATTATAACTTACATCCAAACATTAAGGGGTCGTTTGGCATCGCTTCTGTTTTCTTTTTCTTTTTTTTTGTTTTGTTTTCGTTGCGCTGTCAAATTATTGGAAACAGGAAACATGTTTGGATAAACAAATTGCTGTGGATTTCAAAAAACTAGAAACACAAAACACATTTGGTAAGAATAGACTTGTTGTCAAATTTTCTTTTTATCAACTAATTCTCAAACATGTATTTTCAATATTTTTATCAAATTCTACTTTTTCTCATATTAATGTGTAATTGTATTAATGTTTAGAAACATAATTGTATGGAACTTCGACACATAGCAAATTTATAAGAATGCCATATCAGTATTTTTTTTTAAAAAATACTTACAGGTTAATTGTTTAAACTTGAAATGAAAAGAGTTTGCAGATTAATGCTTTTGTATAGAAATATAGGGAAAAGATTGTATCTGTAATGAAAAAGGCAATCCTGTTCAATATTTTGATTCCTTGAAGAAGACATTAATAAGTAGCTTGTCAAACATTGAACATTTTATGTATATGCTGCACAAAATTGTAGAAAACAACTAGTGTAGAGCAAGAGGATTTTACAATTAAAAGGAATATATTTAAAGCAACTAAATCCCAAGTTAGGACAAAAAAAATGAATACATCTATTCTATAATTCAACTCCAATCTCTAGAGGAACATTTATCAAAAAGAGAAGTTGTAATAGCTAAGACTAAGAGGTCTTCCTGATTTACTCTGTTGAAAGAAATTACAGAAAAATAACTTGGTTGAACTAACATCTAGTTTGGACAGGAGCCTCCCATCATTGAATCTTGAAAGCATTTGAATGTAAGCTTTGTTCAACTTGCCATAGAAGCCCAAACCACATGTGGTGCACCAAAAGCTTAATAGTAATAAACAATTCTTAATTAATTTGTCATTCTTTCTTACTAACACAAGCAAACAAGCAACATTAATCTTGTGCAGTAACTACCTTACTTTGAATGCAACTAATACTATGTCTTAACTGAATCTGCTTGGGGAAAAGTGGAGTGTACAATGGTGAGAAAAAGAAAAATACATATAAATCATAGGTTGTTTATGTTGTTTAGAGAAGATTCGTCATACATATTAATTTTCATTCAAAATTAATCTTATTTTTACTACTTAGATCAACCAAGGTTACCATAACTTAGCAAATTAAGCTTTGATGCAAACAATCCAAATCCTGAAATCACACATTAAACTAACATTACTCTGAATGCAAACATCAACCATTTGCCAACAAATGAACCCATTTACAATTAGTTCTTCAATCATTGGTATCCAAAAGATAGTATACAATTAGTTCTTACCTCTTGCTGAATCAAAATAGCATGAAATCGAATTTTGGGTCTTTTCCATGGATAATTAACCTGACTGAATAACCAACTTGTCAAAATATGAACCATAAGACCTTCAATGAAATCATGAAACATACATTTTGCAAATACAACTCAACCAGAAGAGTAGAACAATAGAATGCAAATATGCAACCCACTTTTAACAAATCTCTCTTTTAAATCATAAACCCATAAATCAAAAGTTTTCAAATATGTATATATAGGTTTCAAACCCATAAGCTAGCCTTAAAACCCTAACTCTAAAACACAAATTACTCGATTATTTTTGAGGAATTAATCTTAACCGTAAGAAAATAGCAGAATTAGATGGAGGAATTAACATACCTATTAATAACCCAAGTGATGGAGAGCATAGACAGCAAAGAAGAAGATAGGAAAAAACCTAGTCTATGTTGAGGGTGAGCAGATCTGAATAAGAGAGGAAAAGATCGAGTGTCGCGATAAGAAAAGAGGCGAGACTTACAAAATAAGGGGAAAAGAGACTGATATGCGGTAGCTGAGAATCGAAGGTTAGACCTCATTAAACTGTTCATCAGCTTGTTTTTTTTTCTTCCAAAACGTTTTGGAAATTGTTGAAAGCAGAAAATTGTTGTTTCCGCTTTTTTTTTTTGGAAACATGAGCTTTGTTGCCATTTTTTTCGAAACAAAAACACGATCCCAAACATACTTTCACCTGATTTGTTTTCAAAAAATGAAATTGGCAAAAAAAAAAAAAATCAGAAGTGGCAACAATGCCAAACGTTAAGTGTTTGGTTGTGCCAACAAAAGATGCTAAAAGAGAGTTTCCTTAAGATACCAATTAGCTCTATAATAACACTATCTTCTCCACCCTTAACTAATTACATGATTAATCTAGTAGGGTGTGCATCCCACAACTTCATCTTCTTCCTTTGTATCATTCCTAAAACAATATGAGACTCAATAAACAACTTCATCATGTGTGCATATGTTGAATATTGCCCAACTCCACTGTAAGTAGCCATTAACTCATGACAAAGTTTTAGATCCTAAGGTCAGAAAATTACTTATCATGCTACTTAACTTTTGTTGAGGATTTACATGTGAGGAAACATCCCACATCATAAAAGGATGGGTTGTTTAAGTGGCATATATACATGAAGGACCCAAGAAACCATTAGTCTAGACTTTTGGGTTCAGGTTGGTGTCCGACATGTATATGGGTTGCTCGGTGGGTCTTGCTGAAGCAGACAGGGCCCGGGTTCCTCTCCCAACAACTTTGATGATATGGAGTTAACAATAGTGAGATTAAAAAAAAAAAACCAAACCCATAAAGTCTGGCAAAAAAAAAAAAAAAACAAATCCATAAACTTAACAACTAAAAACTTATCATACGAATGTTTAAAATTAAGCCTAATCTTCTTTGTATTTAGCAGTCGTGATTTCAAATTAAGTAAATTAATAGCCATCAAATTGACGAAATTAAGTGATTGATAACGAAATATACTACACAAATATTTAGCCTGGAAAATTGAAGATTTTACCCATTAAGATATAGCAAAACTGAGGAAAAAAATTCTGAGTACCCATCGATTTATTTAGCCTAGAGATTTTGACCAAAAAGATTTAACCATAAAACTGAAACAAATTACACCTAAAAAAACAGATTAATCTTTTAAAAAAAACTGAAATAAATTGCACATTCAACACACCAAAAAAAAAAAGAAACGGATTGTATATTTCACCTAAAAAAGAAACAAATTGTAGACATGAAAAGATCGAGACCTGGTAGTTCCATCTAAGAGATGGGTTGCTTAGAAGTAGCATCCAACGGAGGAGGGAAATTCTCTACGGACTACAACAATTGCAAAACAAAAGGAAAAACACAATTATTAGAGAAACCTAGAAGCCAAAATTGAAAGAAAAAAATGAAAGCTGAGTTTTGATTTTGAGAGAAGAGGCGTTTTTTTTCTTTGATGGCAGCAAATAGACTTTTTTTTGGCCAGAATGGCATCGAATAGACTAAACGATCGACTTTTAATTCTATTCACGTTAATAGGGTCATTAACTTGTCTTAAAGTCCAGCAGTTACAAAAAAGGGCAAGAGGTGAAAGGAAAGAGTAAAAAGTTAATAGGGTTTTTAAGTAATCTACTAAGTAAGAAAAGACGAAAAAATTTAGTTATTTAACTCCTTATCAATCTTAACAATGGTAAGCCTCTGCCAGATATCAACCACACTAATATAGTATTGATCCCAAAAAATAATTCACCACTGACAGTGAAAGAATATAGGCCAATAAGTTTGTGTAACATTGTTGTTAAGATAATTACTAAGGCACTTACTAATCGTCTTAAGTTGATTTTGCCTGCTATTATTGGGGAAAAGCAAAGTGCTTTTGTTCCTGAGAGGATCATCTTTGATAATGCTATGGTGGCTTTTGAAATAGTCCATTTTATGAAAAATAAAAGGACAGGCAGGAAAAGGCATATGGCTATGAAATTGGATTTAAGCAAAGCCTATGATCGTATAGAGTGGGATTATTTGGAGGCTTGTATGGTGCGAATGGGTTTCTCTTCGCGTTGGATTAATCTTGTTATGGCCTGTATTCGTAGTGTGTCCTATTCTGTGATTGTTAATGGCAAAGCAAGTGATATGTTTGTCCCTACGAGAGGTCTGCGACAAGATGATCCATTATCACCTTATCTTTTTGTTTTGTGCATGGAGGGGTTATCTTGCATGATTGATGCTGCAGATGGTGAGGGATCAATTCAAGGAATTGATGTTGCAAGGTCGGCACCACGGGTTTCTCATCTCTTTTTTCACAGATGAAAGCATTTTGTTTCTTCGAGCTTGCATGGGAGACTGTTCTAAGATTGTGAGTATTTTGCGGAGATTTGAAGATGCTTCTGGGCAGCAAATCAATATTGACCCGCCGTAGGAAGACTCCCTTCAATATGAGGCCTCATCACTTGTTTATCAGAATCAATTTGAATCAATTCTGGTACTCTGTAGATATCCTCCACACCAGCAGCACCCGGCCATCTAACCTTGCACCAGTAAGCTATTCGATAGCTCACAATCTCAACAATTTTCTGAACATCCATAGACTTGCCATTGAAAATAATATCATTCCTAACAGTCCAAATAGACCAAATCATTGCATAAAAAACCATTCTCCACACCAGATTTCTATTAAGATCCATCCAATATTGCAGAGCATCTTTAACATTTTCAGGCATGATGAAACACACACTCCACTTCTTGCCAAAAAACTGCCATACAAGCCATGAACTTTTACAACTCATAAGTAGATGTGCCACTGTTTGTATATTTTCATTGCAAAATGAACAAATCGCATTAATAAGCACTGTGATATCCAATTATAATTATGGGTCATGAACAATTATGCCGTAAAGGAATCATCGACTAGATTGCTTATCTGGCCGCCTAATGCTCCATCTGAAGCTGAATGCCCTTACTATAATCCCTTGTGCCTTTCCAAGGACAATCAAGTTATCTTTTTCACGGGTGACAAGAAATTGGTAACATTTGATGTTCAAGGAAGACAAGTCGAACTGCTTAAGATGTGCAAGTGTAAAAGAAGTGATCGGGGTTTTTGCTCTGCCTGGCATTGTCGAGTTGTTTCTTATTCGGAGGGTCTTGTCTCGCCCAACCTTCAAACAACTGACAATCAAATTCGGCTTGCTAATTGGTTGGGAAATATTATCACTTGTTAGGAAACAGGAACCCTACTAATTATGATCAGGTATATCCTTAAAATCCTTTTCAAACTTTATTTTTCTTCCTCGGCTAGACCTAGAGCTAAAACTAATTAATATATACAAGCTGATCGGCGCTGGCGCGTCGAGCATTCAGAGATTTGGATTGTTTAAGAATTGCTCATATTGAATACAATGGTTTGATGCTGAAAAGAATGTTTCAAAGTTACATGATCTAAACTTTGTTGTATTTCTAAAGAGCAATTATTGATCTATAAATGAAAAATTGGATTTGCTTGAAACATATTCAATCGTTTAAATTGTAAAGCTTGCTTATATGATGTCTTCTGTTTAAAACATACAATAACGAAATGATTAACCTATTGCTTATCTAGTATCACAAACTAAAGTCTATGCCAATTAAAATAAAAAACCCAGTGTCAATTTATAATTCATCAAGAAAGTAACTGCATGTCTTAAGCCATCCCAAATGAACTTGAACTAAGTAAATATTAATTCCACTTCTTTATATACTTAATGCAAAGTTCTACAGCAACATTTATTAAAATTGACCAATTGGCTTCATCTTGAAAGAGGCAGATGATATGAGATCTAATTAGTTGATTATTTACGACTTCCAGTACTCCTTAGATTGATTTACCATTTCCGCGTATTCGGCGTGTTCGACAATGACCCGTCTTTCCAATAATCTTTATACCTGCAATGGGAAAAAAAGGAGACTGATTCAATTAAACAATACATGTCAGCCCAATCAATTCAATAGAATTAAGCGAATCAACAGGGCATGACATAAAAAAACAGGGAAAAATTTGAGGGAAACTAAATCCTGTAAAACCTAAGTAGACGGAAAATGATAACATGCTAGTATTCTGATAAATCAGATGCAAGTAAAACCCCCTACTAAATTTTACCTAGTATTCTCAAGAACGAAGTCCTATTCATAATGAAATTTCATCAATTTAGCATATAATAGAAAAGATTTTCATGAATGATTACCGAAACTCTTAAAGAACCCAACTTTTCCAATACTTGCAGCGGCAAATTGCAAATTGCACAAAAGATGATTGCAGCTAACCAAAATTGAACCAAAAGGAAACAGTAGAATGAAACTCAAAGGAAAAAAAAAAGAACTTGACAAAACCTCAAATCAAATTAAAAAATGTAGTTGACATACTTTGTAAAAAACATTGATTTTAGTTGTTAATTTTTTATCAGCTCAATAGAGAAACTGTAAAAAAAGAAAAAGGAAAAAAAAGCCAAGGAAAAAATTTGCCTAAGCAATTACAACTCAGTACCAAAATTTGATACACAATTAAAACCAATCATTATTCAATGCTCATGAACAATTAAACTCACTGCCAAACTTATGTTTTTTATTAGCTCAATCAAGAACCTATCAAGACAATGGATAAAAAGTAACAAATACAACATATGAAGCAGAACTATATACATATTATACTTATAAACCCTCTATTTTCAGACAATAACAGAGAATTATTACTACCTTTAACAGAAGATTTGTTCAAAATTCTTTTCTCACGGTGTAGTGCCCTGCAATGGGAATTCCATATTTAATTAACAGTTAATATGCTGCTGAGATATAGAAATTTTGTTATAATACTGCACATCCAGTGGTAATTAAAACTTCACCTCACCTTTAACATGTTGTAACTTCGGATATCCCAGAAATTAACCAAACAAATAATTAAAGCGGAAAACAACAAAGCAAAATTTTCTTGTGGATCTATGCCACAAATATGCACTATCTAATCAATCAATTACAATCAACAATCATAACAATCTCTCTATCAAACTCTTAATCTAATCAACCCAACATGGGTGATTCTCTCACAACAACATAAAGCTATCTCAGCTTTTTCTCTCTCTCACAATCTCACACACCAAAAAACTAAGCAGAAACTCCTTATTTTATACTAACATACACTTAGACTCCAAGAATCCCTTTCCTATTAGGATTCTTGTCCACCAATTAAAAATCTCTAGAAAAATCCTAAACCAAATCTAATTAGGAATTGGGTCAAAATCCTAACAATCTCCACCTTGACACAAATTCCTTCATCAAAGCTTAATCGCTCCACCCTTTAACTAAATCTGCAAAAGTAACTTTCTTCTTTGTTTGCAAATCCACATCCTTCTTCTCAATTTGATGTGAAGAAACCAATCTATCACCTCTAATTGTGCTTCCAATCAACTCATACAAAATTTTCGAATTCTTCACTCCTTTCATCAGAATCATCGAACCTTTGGTGATCTTCAAACCTCCACCTCGGCAAGAATATCCATAACCCAAGCTATCCAACTTTCTAAGCGAAATCAAATTCCTTGTGAATTTTGGAACATACCTCACGTTCCCAAGCATCTTGACACTTCCATCATGCAAACGAAGTTTCACACTCTCAATGCCTTCAATTTTTTTCTTCACCATTATTAGCCATGTAAACAGGCTTATCACACTTTTCAAGCTTCGAAAACCATTCTTTCTTTGTGCAAATATGTTCAGAACAAGCAGAATCAAACACCCACATATCTCTAGTGTCTTTCTTTTCTTCTTGCACCATGAAAACATCATCTTCATCAGAATATTCCTCAGTATCAGCAGCAACAACATTAACACCACCCTTATTCTTCTCTTTAGATTTCATGAAATCCCCAAAATCTTCCATTAACTTCTTGCAATAGGCTTTTATGTGCCCCATCTCATGACAATAATAGCACTCCTTGCTACTCATATCTACCTATGGCCTCGAACTTGATGTTCCTCTTTCATTAAATCTACCCTTTGATCTTGCATCATTCTTATAATCTCTTCCATTAGTTCTTCCACGCTCCACCGTGAGAGCACTATTCTCTTCATCTTTCTTTTCAGTTTCTTTCAATCTATCATACTCAAAAATTGCAGAAGTCACATCTTGCATACCAACCATCAAAGCTCTAGTCACAGGATCATACCTGTCGGTAAGAGAATTAATCAACAAAACTGCTTTATCAACCTTTTTCATGACTTCATCCATACTTGCCAGCTGAGTAACCAATCTATTGAACTCGTTTAGGTGTGCCCTTAAACTTGTTCCCACCTTCATCTTCAACCCAAATAATTCTCTCTTCAAACACAACATGTTAGCAATCGATTTTGACATATAAATCGACTCCAACTTATCCATCAACTCCTTTGGAGTTTTCACATCCAACACATCATTCTTAATTTCAGTAGAAAGATTCAAACGAATTGTACTTACTACTTTTCGTTGAATATCTTTCCACTTGTTCTCATTCACCGCTGCAGGCTTATCGGTTTCAAACGCATCTCCCAATCCTTGTTGTACTAACACATCTATTATCGTACACTTCCACATCTGAAAACCGTTTGTTCCATTGAACGGCTCGATCTCAAACTTCAAAGCTGATCCGCTGCTGGATCAAATTAATCAATTACAATCAACAATCATAACAATCTCTCTAGCAAACTCTCAATCTAATCAACCCAACATGGGTGATTCTCTCACAACAACATAAAGATATCTCAGCTTTTTCTCTCTCTCACAATCTCTCACACACCAAAAAACTAAACAGAAATTACTTATTTTATACTAACACAAACTTGGACTCTAAGAATCCCTTTCTTATTAGGATTCTTGTCCATCAATTAAAAAATCTCTAGAAAAATCCTAAACCAAATCTAATTAGGAATTGGGTCAAAATCCTAACATAACAGGAGTCTTGCTTCAAATGGTCTTCTCCAACGCACAATTTCCAACAAAATAAATTGGTAAGGAATTATCTTAAACATTGCAATGTCGTAATTTAGATGGTAATGAGATCCACTACTTGTGGCATTTCCACCAAATTTGCCATAATCAATCGCAAAAATAGAACAAACCCAAGCAAATGCCTGCAGAAGTACAAAACAAAAGCATAATAAAATTAGAAAAAAAAAAAACAAATAAACTTAAGGATGGAACATCATCATAATTAAAAAGAAATGAAATCCACTAAACAAATAAAAAATGTAATAAAAGAAAATTATAACTTACATCCAAACATTAAGGGGTCGTTTGGCATTGCTTCTGTTTTCTTATTTTTTGTTTTTGTTTTGTTTTCGTTGCGCTGTCAAATTATTGGAAACAGGAAACATGTTTGGATAAACAAATTGCTGTGGATTTCAAAAAATTAGAAACAAAAAACACATTTGGTTAGAATAGATTTGTTGTCAATTTTTCTTTTTATCAACTAATTGTCAAACATGTATTTTCAATATTTTTTATCAAATTCTACTTTTTCTCATATTAATGTGTAATTGTATTAATGTTTAGAAACATAATTGTATGGAACTTCGACACATAGCAATTTTATAAGAATGCCATATCGGTATTTTTTTTAAATACTTGCAGGTTAATTGTTTGAACTTGAAATGAAAAGAGTTTGCGTATTTAATACTTTTGTATAGAAATATAGGCAAAAGATTGTATCTGAAATGAAAAAAGTAATCATGTTCAATATTCTGATTCCTTGAAGAAGACATTAATAAGTAGCTTGTCAAACATTGAACATTTTATGTATATGCTGCACGAAATTGTAGAAAACAACTAGTGTAGAGCAAGAGGATTTTACAATTAAAAGGAATATATTTAAAGCAACTAAATCCCAAGTTAGAACAAAAAAAAATGAATATATCTATTCTATAATTCAACTCCAATCTCTAGAGGAACATTTATCAGAAAGAGAAGTTGTAATAGCTAAGACTAAGAGGTCTTCCTGATTTACTCTGTTGAAAGAAATTATTATATGTGGCGGGTTCTTTGGAATATTTTGCCAATAAAATCAGTTTTATTCAATAGAGGGATGATGATTGATATGGATTGTACAGTTTGTAATGGTCATGACTTAGGCGATTATCATGTCTTTTTTGAATGTAGTTTTGCCAAATGAGTTTGGGATCTTGCTTGTCCATGGATACATCCTTGGCTTGATAGTTTGCATGAGGAGGCCGACTTTTGGTTTTGCTTTTTGAAAAAAACGGCCTCTGTAGGCCAATTTGATTTAGTGATCGGCATACTTTGGTTGTTATGGAAAAAAAGAAACAATTGTCTGCACCATGGCACTTGCAGTGCGCCGAATGTATTAGTGATGAGGGGCTATAGATTGCTCGATCAACTAGTGGCTTCAGAACCTGTGAGGCGGCCCAAGACTCATCCTCATCGCCAGTGGGTGCCACCACCTGCAGGTATTTTGAAGATTAATACTGATGCATCCTATTGTGCCATTAGAAAGGAGGCCGGCTTGGGCATTGTTGTTAGAGATAGTAGTGGCGGTGTTATAGTTTCAGGGACAAGGCGATTAGCTTTTGTTTCTGATCCGTTCTACGCCGAGGTCCATGCAATTTTGTTTGCTTTTGAAATAGCTTTGGAGCATGGGTTGATGAATTGTATCTTTGAGAGTGATTGCCTCATGGCCATCAATGAAATCAAAGGGTATAGCCCTTCTTGGTGGGAAGGGGGAGTTCTAATTCATGAAATTAGGAGTTTGGCTGATCTATTTGATAGTTACGTTTGCTTATGTAAATAGAGAAGTCAATTTTTTGACACATAGGTTAGCTAAGTTAGATGTTAGCCATGTGTGGTGCGGGTCTTTATCACCCGACGTTTGTAATCCTGATTTCATTCATTAATAGATTAATGTTTTGCTCAAAAAAAAAACTCCTTTTTAATCTTTGATGGGATTATTTTAGTAATTCTATTAAATTATTCAAATAATATGTAGTGTATATATATATATATATGTGTGTGTGTGTGTTCATGTGCCTACAAAATAATAATTAGAGAAACTTCAACCCATTTCATCACAAATCAGGTGGTCTCTACATTAGAGTCTTAATCACGTACGCCATTTGATTTCCATTTTCCCCATCTTATGAGGATTCACCAGTCACGTCAACGAGAAATTATTAGGTGGGATGGACCCATCACGTCATCCATGGGACTAACCAATAGAATTTTGCCATATCAAATTAACTCCTTAAATTAAGATACGATTTTAGTCCAAGGTTTAGCCCCCTTTTAAAACAAACCCTATATAAAGGGTAAGTCCCCAATTTTGAGATTTTATTGGGATAGGGTTTTAGAAAATTGATGAGTTGTGTTCATATCATTAGTTGGTCCCATAGATGATGTGGTGGGTCCGTCCCACTTAATAATACACATGGACTCCTACTTCCTCCCATGCTCACATGAGCTTAAGGACCTACACCTTCCCTTCTCCCGTACTTCACTTGTAAATGCAACCAAATAAATTAAAGTTTATTGTCACCATATATCATATATATGTTTTTTTTTTGGTATAGATATATATAATAAAAAAAATTAATAATAGAAAATCATATGGAGTTTATCAATTTAGCAAACTGCATATGTGTGATTTAAGGGTTGACATGTGTCTTTTATGAAATAGTTTTTTATATTAAATTAAATACAAAAATTAATTAAGAAATATGATATGTGTCAACACCCCGCTTGTGTAGTGATCTAAACTTTACACGGACAATGTATTATATAATCATTCAATAATAATAATATTCATTTGAATATATTGCTCTCATGATATTATTATACACATTAATTCGACCTTCAGAATATTACTTAAAAAACTACACATTTTTAAAGCTAATATATCATGTAGAATACTACTATAATTATATTGCATAGATCAATATTTTGACCTTCCGTTTAATATATTGATAATTTTGAAAAATTATTCTATCTACCGTAAGTAGAGTTTGACAGACTGCACATGCAATGTTAAAGATTGACTTGTATTTCTTAGGGAATATATTTGAATATTAAATATATTTAATTATGAAATTGAGTTGTGTCAACTTTTCAATCCGTTTATTTCCAAAGTGCATCAAATACTCCTAATAACTTTATATTGTTACTATATTTTCCTTTAACTCTTTTCTAAGTAGAAAATAGTAAGTTTTTTTTTTGAAAAAAAATAGTAAGTTTTTCTTTGCCATATTTGCTAGGGATGAATTGGAGATCAACAGTGGATATGAAATTTCTAGCAAATAATCCACAAATGATTGGTGAAGATGGTAAGTACTTTGTACTCTAGTATGGAAATTCAAAGTTCAACCCTTTGAAAGGGTTCTTTGTTACGCTTTCGGTATAGGAGAGATTAGTCTCGGATCATCAAAACACAAGGATACCTTTTATTGATAGAAAAATTATTAATAAACAAAATATTAATATGAGGAGGGGGAGGAAGACAAAAGGAAGATTCGTGGAAGTGGGGAGGGAAAAGAAAGTTTAGCAAATTAGTGAGAGAGTATATCATTATTTATCTTATGATATTGACATTCTTCAATTTTTATTCCGTTTTCCTTTCTTTGCAATTGAAATCTTTATTTGGACTTTTCATCCTCTTGTCACTATGCCATTAGTTATCTTTAGTCCTTTTGCTCCTTTCTATTCCCAATCCTACCAAAATTCAACTTGCCTTCATTTACTTCACTTGTCTAGACACTAGAAGATTACGATACCATATCTTCCAAAAAAAAAAAAAAGAAAAAAAAAGCTAGTATATGGAATTTGAAAATTCTTCTACTAGCTTCTAGCTAGATAGTATGGTAATACATATAAAAATTAATTAATGCTAATTTTAAGTCAAAATGTGAAGCGAAATTAATTAATACAAGTCATATTAGCCAGCGCTAGCGCTACAGGCATTCTTTGTTTTAGAGTGATACTTGATTAACCAATTGAATAAGAATATTAATATAATCATTTATATAAGATCCACGAACATTCTTTATTCTAGAGTGGTGTTTGATTAATTGATTGAATTATATAAGGTTGCAGTAAAAATGCAATTTAAATGGATTAGTTTTAATATTGTCTAAGCTAACTTTTTAGACATGCAAAACTAAGAAGGTCAAAGAACATGCTTTTATTTGTAAGTAATAGGAAGTGCAAAGAGGTAATAGAATATGGTGTTACTTGAATAATAATAGACGCATTGAAGAAAGGGTGATTTAATTCAGAATGAGAAAAACATTGAACGGTCCATGGTGAAGGAGAAGAAAAAGGAAAGAGATGTGAATGTGATAACAGAGGGGAGTAACGAAATGTTTGATTTTTGGCAAACCTGAAGATTGATCGGCACTGAGGAGTTGAAAGGAAGCAGCAGTTGAGTTGGTGGGAGGAAAAAAGAAAAGGAGGTAGAAACATTAATTAAAAGCAATTAAGGAAGAGAAATGGGTAATTACAAAAAAGGGTAGCAGGAAAAGGAAATGGAGAAACTCATAGAGGGGCTTTTTAGTCATCCGAAAAGTGAGAAAAGACCAAAGTCAAAAGGTGACACCACATTAATCCTCAATTTGGTCTTTAAGTAATTTACAAAGTAGTTAAAAATAATATATATTATATATAATATGTAATATTTTGGACAAAACAACCTCCCTAATCTCAATTATTGCCATGCTGCTAGATCGAGTCGCTTTGGACGATGATCTCAATTATAGCCTTTAATTTGTAGTATGTGATTGTATTTGTAGTTAAAATTAAATGTTGATGTCAAAATGTGTCATGGCCCAACAATCACGTAGATCGAGCTCCGAGCGGCCTACAAGAGAGTCAAACCCGTGAGAAAGAAGACCCCCATGTTGGTTTGAGGGGGGACCTCCTCCGACGGTCAAGTCAGTGAGGTCCACTTTCAATGTTGTGAATGTGGTGGAGTGTGATATCACATAGTAAAACCTAATGAGTAAATGGTCATACCTTGGCTATTTATGTACCTTAGAGTCATGAGCCTTGGTTACTAGTGGGCTTTGGGCCCAAAATAAGATGTGATCAACAATTGTCCCCCAGTCGTGAGAGAGATCATAAAGTGGTCGAATGAGGGTCTTGCCTTTTTTCGGTTTTTTGAAAGTCCGACGATGTTCGTCGTGTTAGTTTACACTCAATCATGGAGTTCATATAGTTTATACTCAAGCGCGGTGTTATTGCCGATAGTCAAAGATGGTGATTGGGCAGAGCGACTGAGGGTTTCTTCATCGTTGATGATGTTCGTCGGTCTTACGACCCGTCATAGGTCTTACGGCCGTTAATGATCCAAAGGAGGCTCTCATGCATTAAATAAACCAATACGTTATTAGTAAATGAGAGAAATGTATGCATTAGGCATGTATTATCGAATAAGCATGATCAATAAAAATCCTAGTGTTCATCGTTCCTCTGGCAAAGTCCAAGATGTTCGTCATGTTAGTTTATACTCAATCACGGAGTTCATGTAGTTTATACTCGATCGTGGAGTTCGTGTGGAGTTCATTTAGTTTATACTCAATTGCGGAGTTCATTTGCCAATGTCAAAGACGAACATCGTTTTAATACCAAGGTCCATGACGAACATACTAATGCCAACAGTTTAATTTATGCACATACATAATAGTAAATATGGCATTTTAATGTTTGCATAATAATCAGGATAGAATTAGACGAATCTAACCTCAAAATCGGAAAGAGGACGTTCGGAAACCTTAGGAATTGGTCTGAGTTTACAGTGAATTGATTTGTTTTGAGCCAAATCGGGCAGTCAGAGTTTCTGCTTTGGACAGGTTTGGTCAACGGTTTGAGTGGTTCGGTCAAAGTCAGTGGATGACGTGTCCACCACGTGGCGCGTTTTGATTTGCCGAGTTTGCTGACGTAGCCGTGGTGTCAGAAAGTTGATGACGTGTCATCATCCAACTGGGCCACATGGCGGATCGTATTCCATGGGACACCGCCAGTGCGTGAATTGTGGAGGTCGTTCGTGCGGCGCGTGGAGCTCTGTCCAGTGGTGTTTCGCCGTGAAATTTTGTCGGGAGCTTTATCTCGCTGCCCCAAGGCCAATGGTGGCTACGGTGTCGAAAGATCTTGGCCGAATTCGAGCAGATCTAAGGCAACAACCACAAATGAAGAGAGAAGAGGCGGCGACGCGTGGGGCGCGTGCGGCTGATTCTGGCGATGTATAGGTACGAAACTTTCACAGTATACTCATCTAGTTGAGAGGGATCCGATGGTGGTGGTGGTTCACCGAGGCCGGATTCTGGCAGAATTTCAAACAGACGCTCGTAGGAGCTAAAAGTTAACCAGAAAGAGCAAAACTTTTTGCTCGTTTCCCACAGACGGTGCCAAAATGTGTTGTAGCCCAACAATCACGTAGATCGAACTCCGAGCGGCCTGCAAGAGAGTCAAACCCGTGAGAAAAAGGACCCTCCTGTTGGTTTGAGGGGGGACCTCCTCCGACAGTCAAGTCAGTGAAGTCCATTTTCAATGTTGTGAATGTGGTGGAGTGTGATATCGCATAATAAAACCTAATGAGTAAATGGCTATACCTTGACTATTTATATACCTTAGAGGCATGGGTCTTGGTTACTAGGCTTTGGACCCAAAATAAGATGTGATCAACATTAAACATTTTAACCCTTTTACCTTTGGGGTAGGACTAAGGGTCTTCCATCATATCTATATGGTGCAAAAAGCACTTTATCTTTATATTTTCCTACTCCCTTCAACTTAGTATAATAAGTAGAAAAGATGCGAAAGGCTTTTTCTAATGTAAAAGGAAAAAAAAAGTAAAGAAAACTTCATCAACTTAATGAAAAAGATCTTATATATCTTGTCAAATGCCATAGGAAAAGGATTGATTTCAAACATTTTAAAACAATAACAGCACGTTTGGTTCGCTGTAAGAAATTAAGGAGGAATTGAAAAGGAATTGGAAGGGAACCGAATTGAAAGGGAGTTGAAAAAGAAGGGAATTTTAATTGCAATTAAATCGTTTGGCTCAAAGTAGGAATATGATAGGAATAAATATGAAAATTCATTTTTACCCTTTAACCTAGGTCACTTTGTTTTTCTTCTCTAGTTTATTCCCTCCCACCCCCAGCCCTTCTCTTGCTTGTTCCCTTTCCACGCCGTCAACGGTAATCGACCCACCTACAAGTTCCAGTCAAGCTTCTGCACCCCTTTTTCTTTGCTCATGTAAATGTGCACCAAGTAGCATTCCCACCTATAAGGCATTCCCAACTGCACTAAACAAATTTATAGAAAAGCAAAACAGAGTTTCTGCTATTGCAGCCAAATTTGAATTTGGCTTCATAACTTGTCCTTGTCTCTTTTAATTAGCAAAGCAAGAAACGATCCCAAAAACCTCATTTGTTTTCCGACTGTAAACAGAGCCCAAAAACCTCAGAAACGATCGCCCTTGCCTCCTCTTTTGCGAATCTGGTTTCCTTTCCTCAAGATCCAGCTTGCAACTCCACGAATCATAGATTTCCCATTACTTTGGGAAGTAGAACCACTTATCAAAATTTTGTCTAAATCTGATACTTTGGGAAGTTGAAGCCGTGGAAGAAATGGATTTGTTTTTCTTAAATAAATATATTTTTGCAAAATTTTCAAGAGGAAAGGAAGCAGATCAGAAAACCCATGGTTGTAGAGTGAGCAGCAAGCCTTCCATGGGATTTTCTGACTTTCTGTAGTGGAAGAGAGGAGATTTCAGAGAGAAGAAGGGTAGGGCAATTTTGGAATGAATGGGCAAAATCAATTACGAGATTTGCCGAATTACAAATCGGAGGGTGAGCCTCTGATTTGTAATTACGGGTGGACCCGTAATAAAGCCTGCAACCAAATTTGCAATTCGGTGATAGTGGTGAACCAAACACATGAAATGTGGGCCCATACCGAATTTGGCTGTAAGGAATTAGCAATTCAAGCGAACAAAACGTGCTATAAAGGTAGGAGCAGTAGAAAGAACGACGTTAATTTGTATATATTGCTTGTATAAGGGTTCAAGGTCACTTGAGGATCGGGTTTTGGACCGGATTTTGGGTGGTTCAATTTGAAATGTAAAATTAAATCATAATTAGTTGTTCAATAGTAAATTTTTTTTATCATGGTTCTGATTTTTTTGATAAGTTTTTATTTTAAATAAAAGATGATAGTTTGGGGAATATGTACCAAAAATAATGATGATAGTTTTGGGGGAAAAGATCAAGGAAAGTTAGGTCTTGGACTTTTGGTGGTAACCAAAAATTATTTGAAACTACTCTCTCTATCCCATATTATAAGTATATTTTAACTATATTTCAGAGATTAATAAAAATAGGTAAAACTCTAAATTTTATAAATAGCTGACTTCTCCTTCCTAAGGTCCCCGTGGTAGTAATAAAGTAGTGCAGTTTGGAAGAATCCAATGTAACCAAAATACCAATAAATAGACCATTATTAGTATCTCAGATCAGAATAGACCCGAAAAACAAATGGCCCCCAAATCCTCCGCGCAAACCCAACCTAAAATGACATGATATCTTTTAACCTTTAAAAATTTGAGGTGTATTGGTGAAGTTACACTTACGTAGGCTTGGCTTGGATAGGAACGAAGGAAAGAAACGGAAATGGCGTGTCACTAATGCGGGACCCACAACTCTTTATTTTCCTAGTCCAAAACGCGCTTTGTCGGGTCCCACGTTCCTACAACACACACAGACATACCATAACAACCTTTTGAGTTGCAGTTAAACTCGAAGCCAAAGAGTGGAAAGAGAAAAACAAAAAAAGGAAAGAAAGATGGTGAAAGAGTTTCACGGCGAAGAAGCATCCCACACCCAGCCAAATTCAGACATTGGATAGGAATTGGGCTTTTTTTTAGGCTTGTTTTTTTCCTTTTTTTTTCTGGGTTTTGGATTTTACTCATTGATTATCATTTATTTGATGAATGATTGAATAGTATAATAATATCTCGCTGGTTTCATTCATCGTGTGCCGCCGCATGTTGGTTTCTTTGCCTCTTCTTCTCCTGGTTTTTAATGAACCTCTTCGTTGCCCTTGCCCACCGTCGAACTCGAAACCGCTTTGCTTTTGGGCTTTGTTTTGTTCTTGGAGTTATTCGTAATAATGTCGCAGAAGAGGCCTCAGGAAGATAGTAAGGCTCGACCGTCAGAAGGGAATAGTCCTGATCAGGATAAACGCAGAAGGGTTCCTTCCTTGAGAAAGTACACTCTCTTCCTCCTTTCCTAATTATCTCTAACTTTGAAACGAAATTGAGGGGAAATTTGATATTTGGGTTTTTCTTGTTTGCTAAAATTTCTTGGTGAATGCGGTTAGTTCTCCATTCTGACCTATTTAAGAAAAAAAAAAAGAACTTGCTCACTGGTTGAATTGATTGTGCTTTGCAATTTGCATGTTTATAATATGGTCGAAATTCTTCATTTGAAGTGAATGGATGCGTGGATATGTTTTATTTGAAGTGGGTTTATTGTTCGCTTTGTTGGTGAAACATGTATTCGCGATTTGTAATATGTTTAAAATGCTTCTGCTAATATTGAAAGTTGAAACCAGTTAGAGAACTGAATTAGGCGTCTTTCCTACGGATTCATTTGGTCTATTTGTCGTTCTGGACTTCCATGAGCACTTCTATTCAATGGTGTATTGGTTTGTCTTCTAAATCATAGGTTGGGATAGTAATAAATGGTCTAAAGTTATTAGGTCACTTGTAAATGCTCCATCAATAATGCTGAGGGGGTTTGCTTTTTTTTTTTTTTTTTTTTTTTTTTTTTTTTTTTCAGAAAGAAATTGTTAGTTTCAAAATTAAGGGGGATAGGTAGGGGAAAGGAAAAACTTGTGGTCATTTTCATGGTTAGAGATAGTGGTTCTCCTCTTTGCTTTATTAGTTTTCATTGCCTTTGTAGTTGAATCTCACTCAGGCATATCGAAGTTCTGTGATGATTGGTGATTCTAATCCATGTAAAACTATGCATCATTTACAGTGTTTCTTATGGTTTCTAATCTGTTTGTAAATATGTTAGTGTGGTTCAGGAGGTGATGAAGTTGCAATCAGTCCAGCATTTGCTGGAGCCGGTTTTGGAGCCATTGATTCGTAGGGTGGTATGTCTCTTTCTTGATCATGTTACTTCAGCACCCTCCTAAGTTATTTTATCTTTTGTTCTGCTAAAACAAGATTCGATTTATTCGTATTATGGGTTGAATCTTAGTGTGGCTTGCCTTCTTTTCAAAAATTTTAATTTTTTAATCTTGTCATACCATCTCTTTTAATAATGAAGTTAAAAGTAGATGTTTACCTTATGTCTTATCATGTTATGGCTGGTTCAATATCACACTAAAGGTTGTAAAATCAGGTGAAGTTGCCTCTCTCAGAAAATCTTAAAATTACCTTGTCCTGTGTTCTTTACTTCCTGTTGATATTTACGTTTAGAAATTAGGTGTAGCATATGCGCTCGGACTAACATTGGCAGTGGCTAGTTTTTCTTTCTTTTTAAAGTTTTTCCTTATATTTGGAGGGTCTAAACGTAAGACTCATATCCATTTGATATGTGTTTGGCATGGGCACTTCAGGAATAATAGCAAATCGTAGTGACAGATTCAAACTAACAACACTAACTGTCACCTACAGCCTTATGGTGGTTGTGGCTGCTCTGGTGGTACTCTCAAATTCTCAATCAAGATGACAGCAGTTTATAATTCCTGTTAATTTAATCAGCTTCAGGGAGGCCTGACAAATTTATAGGCTTTAAAAACTTTAGAAACTAATTGCAAGAAATTTAATAGTATATAATAACTCCTCTCCTGTGAGCTTAAAGTTAGCCAGTAAGACTAGTTGGAGCATGTGCAACCTTAATAGGTTATAACAAGATAGATTGTTAGTTTGAAACATATTTCCTAGTGTAGCTGTCTTTTCTTACTTTATTTTGCATGAGTTTTCAGAAGAGGTGGCAAGCATGCTACAAAAAAATTGAAGGTTCAAACTTCATTTGTCAATGATTGGACATTATGACCCTTTTATTATGAGATTCAATTATCTAGAGAATAAAAACGATAACTTATACCCGTTCGCAGCTACAAGGAATGGTCTTTCGCCTCAAAACCTTATGGCTCAGCTCTTTACTCCTCCTCATTAGCCTTTGGATTTCCAAATTCTATTGGGAAAGATCCAATTCATGCTACTCGATAGTCCCGTTTTACTTTGTCATACAGAAGTCTTTTGTATCATTGTATGTTTTTCAGTGCTAGGAATTCTCTTTGCCATCTTCTGTCACACTTTTTATGCATGGTTTTAAGGAACTGGGCTGCAGTGCATGATATGTCAGCCTCTTAAATCTTCATATTTCTGCACAATACTAATTAAAGATAATTGCATGTGTTTAAAATTGGATGTAAATTACCAAATTATGTTTTGTAGGTCAAAGAGGAAGTTGAAGTGGCTCTTCGAAAGCATTTGAACAGTATGAAGAGGTAAGAATATCGTTCAAAGGACAATAAAAAAGAATGAACTGCAAAATATTTTCCGCCCAGAAAGCTATGTTATCTTGTCACTAAAACAAATGGTTTTCTTTCTTGTTTGTTTCCAGAAATAGTGGGAAGGAGGCAGATTCTACCGAATCAAGAAGCTTACAACTCCAATTCTTAAACAATCTCTCCCTTCCTGTGTTCACTGGAGCACGAGTCGAGGCAGAAGAATGTTCTGCCATAAAGTTGGCTATAATTGATGCTCTTACTGGACAAATAGTTACCTCTGGCCCTGAGTCTTCTGCCAAAGTGGAAGTTGTAGTCCTTGAGGGAGATTTTGATGGTGATGAGGGTGAGAATTGGACACTTGAAGAGTTTAAGAATAACATTGTAAGAGAGAGAGAAGGAAAGAAGCCTCTTCTTACTGGAGATGCTTTTATAACTCTTACAGAAGGCATCGGTTTCGTGGGTGAGATTTCATTTACAGATAATTCAAGCTGGACAAGAAGCCGTCGCTTTAGACTTGGTGCAAGAGTTGTAGATGGTTCTGATGGAACTAGAGTAAGAGAAGCAAAGACAGAATCCTTCATCGTAAGGGATCATCGTGGTGAATGTAAGTATATAATTGTTTTACTGTTTTTAATGAGTATGTAGCCTTTTATTGTATGACATACTTCTTCTTAAGTTAAGATTTTCCTCAAGATTTAAAATATAAATTGATGTACTATATTTCACATTTTATACTGGAACTTACCAAAGATGTTGAATGAATTTTGTGTTCTGTTTTCCTTCTAATTTCCTCTGCCATTAATCTAGATTTAAGGGCAAATTTAGCTTTTGGATTACATGCACACAAGAAAAGCAGAGGTTGTTTGGGGATGTAGAAATTATTGCCTTTTTTCTTGTTGTTTCTCTTGTTAGAATTTTCTGATGAGGGTTTTTGAGTAAGTCATTATGATAAACAGGTAATGGATACTTTTTTAACTTATGGTTTCTGGTTGCAGTGTACAAGAAGCATCATCCTCCAGCTCTGTCTGATGAAGTATGGAGATTAGAGAAAATTGGAAAAGATGGGGCTTTCCATAAGCGCTTGAGTCGGGAAAACATCAATACTGTGAAGGATTTCTTGACCATGCTTTTTATAGACCCTACAAGGCTCCGACATGTGAGTCTACTATTTTATCTCTCTTTATACGCTGCTTGAATTTTCAATGAAGGTTTCCAGTTTCCATAAATGCCAACTTTAATGAAAATTAAGAAGTCAACAGATTCAATGCCTTAATGACACTTCAAATGTTGGTAGGCTCTACTTGTTATCAAAAAAGTTTTTAACCATGGTGTTTAATTGGATAGCTTATGAAAGAAACTGTATTGGGATTTTTATAGGTTTAGATTACATGGAATTTGTGTGAACAGGTTCCTTAGTTGGACACGTATCAATGTAGTTTTCTGCATGTCACTTCCCTTTTTTTTACATGTTGGACCCTATGTCTGGCGACTCTGCGTTCATCATTCAATTTTACTCCACCATGCCCCAGGATATTCGTTTCATCAGTAATAAGGACATATCATGGAAAATTGAATGTAATTTAGCTTCTGTGAGATCCATGCTTTGTCTAAGCCTAGACTTTTCATGAATAACTCAAGTAGCTTTAATTGCTTCAAGTTATATTTTGATGTTGTCAAAATGGTAGTAGTCAATATTTGTTTCTTGGGATGTGTGCAGATCCTTGGCACAGGTATGTCTGCTAAGATGTGGGAAGTTACTGTAGAGCATGCTCGAACATGCGTGCTTGATAAGAGGTTGTACTTGTACTGTCCTCCTGCTTCACAACAGAAATCTGGTGTGGTATTCAACATTGTGGGACAAGTTACTGGAGTACTTTCAGAATGCCAGTATGTTACAATTGATAAGCTGTCAGAAAATGAAAAGGCAAACTTCCTTTTCCCCTTCTGATCTTTTTTCTCTGTGTATTTCCTTATGTCCATGCTTTTGTCATTAATGACTTATAATTTTCGTCTGTGCCATCAGATTGAAGCTCAAAACTTGGTAATTTCTGCATTTGAGCACTGGGAAGAAGTTATCTCTTTTGATGATGAAGCCTCTCTCATTGGTGGCTGTTCAAAATTAGCTAATATTTCTTACACAAGCTCAGCCAAGACAGAGATTTCTAATAACAAGTTTTTGTCTTCTCAAAAGATGGGTGGATTTGATTACACTCAACCAAGTGCTTCTTCTCCAGATATCATTTCAACCATCTATTCTGTTGGGGGTATGAATGGCTTGGATGATTATGCCCTGCATGGTATTGAAAACATGGGTCTTAATAGATATGACCAAAGTTTGAGTTATCCAGGCCAAGTCACTAATTCCCTGATATGTGACACAGATATTAGTCAGACTTTCTGTGATGAGGATCATCTCCGATTTTTTGACACTGATCTTCAGCCCCAGGGCCTTGGTTTGGAATCACAAGCTGATCTACAAACTGCTGTGGATGGATTCCTTTTGCAGCGTACAGTTGCCGTTCAAGCAAAGACGAGATGGACAAAGATTTTCAGTTTGCTGAAATGGATCTCTATTAAAATACGAGTTAAAAACAAATTTCGAGGTGTGAGATATAGCAATGGACTGTGATACTTTTACAGGTCCAGTTGTCGTAGCCAAGTGCTGCCCTGTTAAATTTTGCGTGCAGTTATAGAATTCAACAAGTTAGAAGAAGTATTCTTAGGTATATATGTAGTTGCCAGTTTATAAATCCTTGGTTCTTGTTGGATACCGGAAAAATGCATTCCATCTGTATCATATATATTAGTAATTTGTAAATATATAGATGAACATGCGCTTGAGTTCAGAGAATTAGGCAGAATTTTGGTTGTAAAGTACTTTGGACCCGGCCATGCGTGAAGAGGAATTTTATAAATGCTTTTGTTAATAGGGTGGGAAATTGAATTCTTACACATGTTATTCATCTTTGCTCATTTCATTTCAAGTTTCCACTATTCGGCGCTTGGTTTTCACAAAAATTAACCAAATTTTTTCTTATGGATGGCTTGATTTGATAAACAAACCCTTTGATAAACAGAGTAATATGCTACATGTTCAAATCCTAATCCTAAGCCGATTCTCCACAATGAGTTGCCATTTTCCATCGTGACTACTTCGAAAAGGGACATAAATTCCTTGCATTTTGATTTTTATGCCTAAGCACAGCAAAATCTGGAAAAGAGAAGAAAATGAAAAAGCAAAGAGAGAGAGACGTGTTGGTGGTGACATACCCTGTTTCAAAGTGGAGGGAGCTCAGACAGGAACATGGATGAGTTTATCAGAAAGCTATTGAAGGGCATGGAGAATAAACCATGATTCATGTATGATAAATTAATGTGGCCCTTCATTACATAATGTTATTGATCATCAAAAATGGTGCAAGGGCAATTTATTTCAACTTATTGTCAAACCATATGCTATGAAGTTTGAGTTTGACATGCCTGAAATTTACTTCCAAATACTAGTAGAAACTTGGAACAATATGGAAGAACCTTGAGTAGCAGTAATTGAATATTTGGCTATTTGCAATAATATGAGCAATATACAAAAGTTTGAAATTTCTAATTACTGTTGCCAATTACAAAAGGGGACAAACAACTCTTCTGTGTCTGTTCTTCTTTACAGTAATGTAATGGGAAATCAAAGGGTTTGAATTGAGCTCGTATATGGAGAAATTTTAAAGGAAAAAAGGTAAATATATCGAAATAGTTACATAAGAATAAGACTTCCATCACCAGCAATTAACAGGAAACCTTACATCTTGCAAGTATTGTTGTCATTACATACGTCAGCCTATGAAGGAAAAATAAAGCCAAAGAAATGGTTAAGGATTTCTGTGAAACATGTGATATGATATGATATGATAAGATAATCAGAACACCAAAATTCAAACAGGAATCTCTCCTGTTGCAACTGTTGTTTTAATGTATCTATCAGTTTGTCCATTTCTTTGTTGAAATTAATTAAATTTGTAGATGAATTTGATACTTCATTTAACTAGGACTTTTAAAATGCAGAGAAGCAGAATAACAGCAACTAGAGCCTGTAAGTAAGTGATGCCTAAAGAAAGGTTACTCATAGCATAGCATGATATTCTTGCAACAATAGTGCTTCACATTCTGTGGTATGCGGCGAAATACAGAAAACAGACATTTTTACTTTACCAAAGGGACATCTGTTTATATATTTCAGAGACAATTCATATATATTTCATAGATATATCTTCTTTGTTGATACTGTGAGTATGATGCAAGGAAATACAGAAAAGGAAGCCCCCCCCCAAAAAAAAAACTGATTTTAACTTTTGTTTAGAATAAGATGGAGAGCACAGCACAAGGCCAACATATTATGCTGTTACACATATATGCTTACTCAGCTTATCTATTCATACCTTGTTCTTTCTTCGTACCTCCAATATCTCTTCTAGAGGTGGTCGGCCTGAAAATAAATAAATAAATAAACAAACAGGAACCCCTTAAACATGGTATCCCCATGAATCTCAAAACTGGCATTTGATACATTTTACATAAAATTGAAGAAAGCTAGAGATATAAGTTGCATTATTTCCTAATCTCAATGCATTCATTTCAAAAAGCAATTGATTTTGACACATAGGTTACATTGCTGGTAGCCTGGTGCAACTACATAACTTAGCTGTACATTTAATCTAGACTTGGCAATACAGCCCAATGGAAACTAGAGACTTGGAAATTTCAGTTTTCTATTTCAGCTTGAATGGAACTCAGAAATTTTAATACAGAATTCAATCCCCAGTGCGGCATATTTTTACCTGTAATCTGAAGGCGATATTTAGCCCAAACACCATAGATGGAATCAGCTATTGTTGCAACCTGGAGATGATGGCAACTATATATTAACCACATGATGTCAAAACCAAAACCAAAAATATCTCTCGTCTTCCTGAAACTATATAAGGAGGAAGAGTATGCTTACAGGTTCATATTTGGTAATGGCATAAACCCATCCAAGACCAACATGCTCATACAATTTTCTGAATGCCTGTGAGTTATCAATAACATAATTAGCTTCAAACTTCTTTTGATCGCCATGCTCCGTAATTCAAAAACCCAAAGGCAGGGGCACCATTAAAGACGATTAAAAAAAAACCACCAAAGAAAATGAAGGAAACAAGGGAGAAAAGTCACCAGCTTTAGTTAAAGATATTATAACACTACACTCTACTGAGCTAGTGGTTAAATAGAATAAACATCTGATTAAGTAACCCCTCAAGCCCAAAGCATCCCTATACAACCTTGCACAATACTCGAACATATCATATACTTTAGTTCATTTCTTTCTTTCCTTCTTTGTCGGTTATTATTTTATTGATCCCTGACTTTCATTTAACTTGCATTACATAAAGAAAGAAGCTAACTCTTTTGTAAACATTCAGCAAATTTGGCTAATAATACTGGCAGAAGAAAATTTAGAATAATGATAAAATTTTCTCAATCAAGTATTAAAGCATTGTAAAAGTTAAGGCCATACCTCCACATCTGTAACAACAGTTCCATCAGAGAGAATGGCATGAATTCTTCCCATAACCTAAATAACAAACACAAGTCTTTCAAATGCTGTACTTGCATAACAATTGTTCCTAGTAAGTATTAAGTCACTCACAGAACATGTTAAAAGCATATTTGAAGTAGATAAAAAAAGGTTGAAGGCTAAAATAAATCAAAAGATTGCCTACAAAATACTTGTCGACATTACTCATTAAAGAAACATATATATCATGATGAACATACAGTTGTGTAGTCCAATCCTTGATTGTCTTGAGGAGAATAATCCTCAGAACTTATGTCAACAAACTTGATAGTGCCATATTGTTTATTCCTCTCCCTTAGCATATTGACCTGGCAAAATTTTAAAAATGCAAAAACAGTGAAAAAAACTAATGAATATCACAATTCAACTTAATTAACAAGCAAGAAATCTATATTGATCATTATCAGAAATTACCTCACGCATGCAGAGTGGACAATCTCCATCATAAAGCATTTTAATTTTCCAATTTTGAGGTGATTGCTGTTCATCTTCATCAGTTTTTACTTTCTGGGACTGGGATTGGGATGTTAAGCTATCTGCAGTCGCCTCTTGTATTGCCCGAATCTGATACTTACGTCCTGCAAACAAAATGTATAATATTTTGACAGTTTTATAACAGATTAATAAACCCAAATACATGTAACATGATAAACCAAGGAAAGAAGAAACGACACAATAAAGAAAGACAAGGAAGGGAATAAAAAATGAAGCTTGATTACGTACCAGTTCCATAGATGGGAGGAGATGTTAATGTTTGAAGGTGAACTGAGGGAGAATGATTACATCTATCTCTGAAATAATGAGAAAATGAAACGAGAGAATGAGTGGTGGAAGTTCTTTGTCTTGCAAAGCCACCGGCAACGGCAGCGGCAACGGCAGCGGCAACAGCAGCCCCTCTCAACGCCATGCCTTTTCTAATCAATAATCATCAGCACCTCCCAATTCCTTCATCAACCTTAAAACTGCCAACTGCATATGTTGTACACGTGGCAGCGTCAGATCCACCATTATAACAACACATGGCAAGAACCCAAGGAGCCCAAGCCAACGTCAAGACAACTTTTGTAAATTTTTTTAATTAGAAAATGAAAAAGAAAAGGAAAGGAAAATTCATGGTTAGATACGATAATATGAAAAATTTAAGGGGTGTGACTGCAAAACGTGGAATTAAATTATTTTATTTTAATTAAGGGGTAGATGGAGAACTTCTTCTAAGGTTAGGACTTTGGGCCTAATTCGAGCGCTGCTTCCTTCTGCTTCTGCATAAGAGTAAGATTAAGATTACCCAAGCAGCAGTTACTCTTTGTTCTTCTTCAATCTGATCTCTGAAATATAAAGAGAAATGGCATTTTTCCTTCAGAAAAGTAGCCTTGCCAATCACTTCCGATCTTCTTCTCAGGTATAAATATTAATACTTTTTTTTTAATGTGTAATGATTCCATTTGATCCTTTACTGGGTCTTCGATTGATTTCTTAATAGCTCTTTCTAACTCTTCTCAATTGGTTTACCGACTAAAGCAGAAGATAGATGGTTCCATGGCTGTGCCAAGTAGAGCATTTCACGTGGAGCCAGGGGCTCGTGAGAAAGCTGTGAGTCTCCCCTTTTTGTATCTTTCCCTTCTTTTTTTTTTTTTGTATTAATTGGATAAAAGGTTGCATTTTTGACGTCTGGGTCTGCTCAAATTGGTCTTAAATTGATTTTAAGCGAGGTCCTGGACTTTGTAGGTTGAATATTGATCTTTATTGAATTGAGCCTGTATTAATAGATGAAATGAATTGTAGAGAGATTTTTGTGGTAAAGATGCAAAAAGCTTGTTTGGATTGATATATCTCGATATGAAGTTTTTAGTGTTTAATTGTTAGCAACTTGAGACAGGTAATTGGTTTCTATTCCACTAGAGTTTCTTTTACCCCTTGTAGCATGAAGAATGTAGATTAGGGTGATTATTTTATGTCTTTAGATGTTGTACTCTTTTTCCCTACTTGATACTATGTATATTGGTAATTGGTATACGCCCTGTAGCTCTTGGCGGAGGACCCTTCTCTAAGGCGATTTAAATCTCATAAAAAGGGTGTGGCGCGAGTGAAGAGAATTGGGGATGTTCTGACAATTGTTGTTGTAGCAGGTAAGACTACTGGTTCTTATAGTTGATTAAGTTGCTTGATTCTGTTGAATAATTTCATAAGAAGTTGAGTTTGATTCTCTATGAACTTGTTTGAGATTGTTTTTGGATATTCTGTAAACATGTCCTAATATCTAATATGGTTTGCATTGATTTTGGGTAAATTTGGACATTACACTTCAACCCTGTCTTTGTTGCAATAATTTTGCTGTTTTCCGTTCCCATTTTTCCTTGGAAGGGAAAAAGGCTTGAATTAAAAGAAAATTTGTACAGAATTATTTTAAGTTTTAGCTTTGAAAGTTTACGGCCTATGTGTCATGTGGTCATGTGTTGTAACCTTGGCAATGGCTAGATTTGAAGAATTCATTGGGTATCCACTTGGGATGGTTGGCACCATGGTGGTAGCTGCTCCTGCACTTTTTAATGTGGGTTGTAAAGGAACATGTGGAATCAATCATAATTAATTTTGTGCCTTGCAATTTCTAAAGCCATCTCATCTGTCCCTGCATAATATAGAGAAGGAAATATGTTTGCTAAATCACAGAGATTTGGGGTCTTGATACAACTCAATAAATGAGCTGTGTGATTGTGTTTGACTCTAGGATGAATATTAAGCTGCAAACTTTTTGGCATTTTATCATTGAACATTGATACTTGACTTCCTGCAGTATGATGGTTCTATATTTGTTGTTTCAGGTTGTTGCTATGAAATTTATGTCAAGGCAGTAATGAGAGAAGAAGCTCGGAACAAGGCTAAGGCTGCAGGTAGGGAGTGAAGCTGGGCATGCTTTTGCTTCTGTCCAAAGGAAATACTGCATGTATTTTCAGTTGTTTTTGTTAGTTTAGCAGCAATGTTAACCCTTTAATCATCTTCCCTTATTCATAAATATAAGCATAACTGGTGTGCTGTTGTGAGACATTTCTTGAATGCAAGACCCACTGCTCAGCTGATTGCTATCATCTTCCTTTTGTTGTTGATTTTCGATTTCCTTTATTGTTTTTATAAAATCTATACATACATATATTAAGTTATTGGAAATGGAGCTCAAAGAGCTATGAGCCTATGCCACGTAGGCAATCCAATTTCACCTCATTTTTTCTTGGAAATGGAGTTCAAGCCTCAAAGAGCTATGCCACTAGGCAATCCAATTATTCCTAGATTGCTTCTTCACTCTCTGCTCAGTTTCTTTTTATTCTTTTTTTTTTCTCATTCGTTCATCTGTTTTCCTTTGTCCTTTCTGTTCCGCAGATTCTGTTTGATTTGATATGCTTTTGGTTATTTATGTTAGTTCCTACCAAATTCGCTATTCTTTTTTGCTGCTTGATTGAGAATTTATCTAGATTATGGATTTAATCATCGTATGTGTCATGAGATATGCTCTGTTATTAGTTACTTCTCTCTTTTAAGCGTTTCGTTGAATGTTTCGACCTTATGGTTTTGGTTTCGTGTTTTTTCTGTTCCTTTCAAGGGATTCGTGATGTCTTTACTCTTTATATATGTGTTGCGCCAAAAATCTTCCAAGACTTTTATGTATCTTACTATACGTACGCGCTAAATCAAGGCATAATGAGCTTTTGTTTTTTTTTTTCAATTCAAAGTTTGGTCCAAACCCAACTTTATTTATTTTTCATTTGGGTTGAAACATAAAATCCATTTTTATGGGCTTTTTTTTCCTACATGTCAAAAATAAATTAAAATTAAAAATCAAACCTTGAAGAGAAACATGGTAAAGTCAAAAGTGAAATTCTTAACGATGGATTGTAGGGTCTATTGATTTGGATGTCCAAGTCTTTGATGCCAGGTGAGCATATTTGTTCTTGTTCCAACCATAGCAAGAGCAGCAGTGTCAAAGATTGGTTCTGACTTGGAGAGAGGGTTGAGACCATTGCTACTCCGGCCTTGCGCCAAAGGCTTCCCTTGTGTGAAGATCTTTAATTAAGAAAGACCATGGAAAGAATTCAATAGATACATTGTTAGTTTTCGTGAACTCATGAACGAAAACAAGGTTTGATTTTGCTTGAGGAACACATAAAACATTATGTAATTGGAAAGTAGAATGAGAGGATTTTATAGTGATTCGAATTGAACCTGTTTGAGTAATTTTTTGGTGGTTGTCTCTGCTTCATGTTCCCTGAGTAGGTTGGTTTGTTGGCGTAATGGACAGATGGGATAATAGTCTCTGCTGCATCTTGTTGCTTTTTGAGAAAAGTCTCATAATCAACCAGTTTGTCTAGCAATTCTCCATAGGAAATATAAGCTTCCCTAATTTTCATTCCTGTTGCCAATTTTTTGTATTCGTTGCCAACTCCATTGAGTGCATAAATCACCAGCTCATCTTCAAGAAAAACAGAAAAACATATATTTCATTAGTAATTCTCTTCAAGAAATTTCTACAAATTCCCAGATGGAAAAAAAAATCCCCAAAGTAAGTTCTATTAAGTCAAAACAAAATCTTATATTCAATAGAAGAACAGGGGCCTGTAACTTCAAGGCAAATTAAAGCCACAAATCTAAACCATGAACAAGCCTGGGAAAAGGTCTTTTTCTGATAAACTCCCATATTATACGTGGACATCACACTGTTTCTTCACTCTTTTTTTACATCATTTTCTTCCATAATTTCTTGCTTTTTATGCATTATAACACTCTTCAACTCCATTTTCTTTTCTTGCTAGGAAGCAAAACAGAAGTCTACTAAGCTAAGGAAACAAATGTAGCTCCCATCTTCAAACAAATCCAACTAGCAAAGTTTAATCCAAGGGACAGTGATATAATAGCCAAGCCTTTATTCTCAATACATCTAAACAAATTCATAAACTAAATCCTAGCTACCTAGTTACTAACAGGCAATAGATGATAACAATATAGTCGAAAGGTTTATTCTAATTAGGCTTATCAGTATTTAAAATTATAGACTCCATTACTAGGCTTAAGGTCCTCAACCAATACAAAAATCCAAAAAAACAATCCAAAACGAGACTACCAGATGAGGCATTTAAGAGCAAACCAGAAACTAAACTAGAAACTATTATATGAACGCAAGAAAGCCACACAAAGTTGGATCGTTAATTTCAAGAATTTAAAAATTACTTGTTCACTTAAGCAGAAATTCTCAACTGGTTGCCCTTGAATGATTTGGGTGCTTGGAGGAGGGATTCGATGGTATCCCGATGAAATTCGGTGCGGAAGTTTTAGGCGACCGGATTTTGGTGGAAGTTGAATGCTTCTTCCCTTCGTTGGATTCATCTGAGAAACACAGAGGAAAAAAGGAGACAACTGAGAGTTGAGTTAGGGCCCGATAATATTTTCCCATACTTTCTCTCGTTTTCCTCTTAATTTTTGGGGGAAAATGGGGAAATTTTTATTTAAACATTTTACCCCCAATTTTCCCTATTTATATTTCCCCCCTTAATTTCCTACTAACCAAACATAAGTAAGGAAAATGCAGGAAACTATTTTCTTTTCGCTAGAATTTTTCCTACTTCCAAACTAAGTCTAAAGAAATTAAACCCCATGCACTATTAACCGCATTGGAAATCTTTCCTTTCCAACAGCCAACAACCCCTTGCCCAAATTGACTTGAAGAGCTTATCTTGGAGGCATATGAGACACCAAGCTTGATGTCGGATTCGACCGAGAAACTCAACTTAACTGTAGAATTAATTTCAAAACTAGTTTAAACAACTACCTCTTTCTTGAATGTCTTGCGAGAACCAATTGAAACACCTTGCCCATCCATCAAGAATTCAACCGATGAAGTATATCATGAATCACTAGAGCACCTTCTAAGGTTATTTAATTGGGATTCATCATATGCTTAGAAGGTGCTCTAGTGATTCATCATATGTTTCATCGGTTGAATTCTTGATGGATGGGCAAGGTGTTTCAATTGGTTTTGGCAGGACATTCAAGAAAGAGGTAGGTGTCTCAACCGATTTTGAAATCAATTTTGCAATTAAGTTGAGTGTCTCGGTCGAATCCAACATCAAGCTTGATGTCTCATAAGCCTTCAAGATAGGTGCCATAGTTAATTATGAGATGTGTTGGTCAACTCCTTTTGCTTCTGAAGTTTCCATTTTTGCACACCCTGAAATGGAAAACAACTATTAGTTTCCATTTATTTTTCCCTTTTTTCCCTATCACTTGCCATATAAACAAACAAAAATAATATTAGGTAGCAAGAGAATCTGGATTTGTTTCTGTGGATAATAACAAATTTGTATTTGTTTGTTTCACTACCATGAATGAACTTCGGAGAGTGCTCCCCTGAAAGCCCTTGAACCGTTCTCCCACTCACCCATGTCCATGACCATCACTCATCAACATGGATTCATCAGGAAGATTCTTAAAATCTTAATACGTTACGTTTGTAACGTTTAGTACCTGCAGGTGACATGGATTTAACGGTAAAGGTTTAATATAAATATGCCCCTTACTTAATTCAATATAATTCATATTATTCCCAGATGTTTTCCTTTTGATCAAGTAAGTCCTTGAACATTTTATTTGCAACTATAATAATTACCTGATGCAGTTACTGGGGCATCCTTCATGGCTAGAGAGTTCCTTTGGTTTGATAAAAAGCAAAGAGATAGTGAAATGGTGATCTAAACTCTTCCAAAGTTGGAAGAAGCAACAAAAAGCCATGCTGCGACATCATAAGTGAACCCTTTTTGTCAAAATTGCACATGCAATTTGCAGAATTTGCGTGATTCTAAAGGCATAGCCAATCAGCCATGCCTACAATTAAGACAAGAAATGGCCACTTATATTTGCTCCCCTCCAACTGCTTCTGACCACTTACACTCCATTTTTGTTTGATAGATTTAAGTAGAATAACTCCATGGATGTTTTGACATCCTAAGATAACTCTAAAACACTCCATTTTCCCTTTTAAAAATATTTGTTTAGAGAACAAGAACATGATGAAAGATAATCTAATTCTATATCTCAAGATCTCTCATATTTGACGAAAAGAGTTCTGTTTAAACTTTGATAATGAGGGAATATATAGGCAAATTGACCGATATTATCGAGGTGAAAGATGTATTTGAAATATTTCCATATTCAGAAAATGATATTGTTACAAATAAACAATGTAATATCAAACAGAAAGAGAAACATAATTCTTGTGATCCTTAAGCATTAGCCAATGAGTACAATTTGTAATGCCTAAAAATGTTAGAATCAATCAACTTATACAATTTGTGATGCCTGAAATTGTTAGAATAGGCCAACAGTACACAATCCGTAACGCATGAAAAATAATTAGCATGAAAATGTTAGAATGAGTTAACTAGTACAATTTGTAACGCTTGAAATTGTTAGAATCAACCAATCAATACAAATATGTAACGTATAAAAATTAGCTAACCAGTACAAGTTGCAACACCTAAAACTGTTGGGATCAGTCAACAAGTACAATTTGTAACGCCTGAAAATGTTACAATTAGCCAACCAGTACAATCTGTAACACCTATAAATGTTAGAATTAGGCAATTAGCCAACCAGTATAATCCATACCAACAGAAAATGTTAGAATATTAAAAGAAAATATTTAACATTTACAATTTGTAACGCGTGAAAATGAACCATTCCGTACAATCTGTAACGCCTGAAAATGTTAAAATTTGCCAACTAGTACAATCTGTAACATATGAAATTGTTAGAATTAGCCAGTCAAAACAAATTGTGACACATGAAAATCAACCAACTAGTACAATCCATAATTAAGGGTGTAAGTTATACAAGACTATTTGCAAACTACTCGGTTTTGACTCGAGAAATACTCGAATTCGATTCGAAAAAAGTCGTGCCAAGCTCGAGCTCAGGCTACTCAAATAGTCGAGCTAGCCAAATTCAAGTAGTGTAATACTTGGCTCGAAGGCTCGTCGAGCCTAATCGAGCTTCCCTATAATTCTCTCTCCTCACCTTCCAAATTAGGGTCCGCTGCTCCCCACCCTTCAGCCGGCAGCCCTCTACCATTTATTTTCAATTGTTTCTCTGTCCAAGAAACCATTTCGTCAAGTTCCTAAGTTTATCTGACCAGTGAGACGTTTTACTAGGCCGTGGCTTGGAGAAATAAGAAATCTTTTTTCATGAATTAGGCATTGAGAACGGGAGAAAGACGTGTTCAACTTTGATGAACTCGTCATCGTCACCTATGTAATGGGAGTTTGGAAAATGGAAACATTTTAGTTCTTTGTCTGTTACTTTATCTTCTCCCCTTTCTCCTTTTTTTTTTAAAAAAAATTAAAATTAAATAAATTAAAGGAATTTTGTTATATCAACTCAGGACTTTAGATAACATATTTTCTCAGGATTTGTAAGTTTAGTTTTGCTTTGATAACACGCTTTGTAAGTTCGTGTAACGCAAACAAACGGCTCCGTCAATTTTTATCCTGAATTGACCCGATAGAGTTATATCCCGAAATAACACAAGTCGTAACGGTGTATATATCCTGAATTGAATTTTGGATCAAACGTTATATCCTGAATTGAGTATTTAGCCATTGTTAAGGGGCAAACCTATTAGACAAATTAAATACCAAAGTTTGTTGAACTCGTCTAAAATGGCAGACTTTTCTTCTCAAATCACTTAAGCACAATGGATGAATTGAGAGAGAATTTGACGTTTTTCTTCTCTTAACAGGGAAAAAGAATGAGGGAAAATTAGGGATTTGATTGTGGGACGAAAAAAAGTTATAGTTACTAGTAATATTTACAAAGGTTAATAAAAGTAATTACAATTTCCTTCTTATTAATTTTATTAAGTATATGATTTACCAAATAATAATTTTTGATCTTCATTAGACCAATTAATAAATATTCTTGATAGAGTGCCCTTTTTGAATATAAATTCCTTTGGCTTTTTCAAAAACAAAAAAGCATGAAAGAGTGCAAGAAAACAAAGAGTAGAATTAGGCTCATTAACCAAGCAGTCCAACACATCAAAACAAAAAATGAAAAAACAGAGTAGGCTAGTCAAACAAATTAGCTACGATCAATCCTCCCTTTGCAAGATCGTCAATATTCTTCCTCAACTGCACAAGAGAGCCCCCACTACTCAATTTCCCAAACAAAATAAAGTTCTTCTAAGATCAATTCTCTTTCTCCACTCATTGCCATGATACAAGCCAAACTCCACCCCTATGCCGTCTTTTTTTATTGCCAGAGAAAAATCTTTGGGAACAAATCATGTGGTGCCTCTCCATTTAGTTCCAAAATAACCAACTCCAGCTCGAAAAAATTCTCAACCCATAAAGAAATTAAACACCATGCACTCCTAACCACATTAGAATTCTTTCCTTTCCAACATCGAATAGCCCCTTCCCCAAATTGACTTGAAGAGCCTATCTTGGAGGCATATGAGACACCAAACTTGATGTCAGATTCGACCGAGACACTCAACTTAACTGCAGAATTGATTTCAAATCTAGTTTAGACACCTAACTCTTTCTTGAATGTCTTGCCAGAACCAATTGAAACACATTGCCCATCCATCAAGAATTCAACCAATGAAGCATATTATGAATCACTACCTTCTAAGGCTATTTAATTGTGATTCATCATATGCTTCACCAGTTGAATTCTTGATGGATGGGCAAGGTGTTTCAATTGGTTCTGGCAGGACATTCAAGAAAGAGGTAGGTGTCTCAACCGGTTTTGAAATCAATTATGCAGTTAAGTTGAGTATCTCGGTCGAATCCTACATCAAGCTTGGCGTCTCATAAGCCTCCAAGATAGGTGCCTTTGTTAATTCTGAGATGTGTTGGTCAACTCCTTTTGCTTCTAAAATTTCAATTTCTGCACACCCTGAAATGGAAAACAATTATTAGTTTCCATTTTTTTCCCTTTTTTTCCTATCACTTGCCATATAAACAAACAAAAATAATATTTAAGTAGCAAGAAGAATCTGGATTTGTTTCTGTGGATGATAACAAATCTGGATTTGTTTGTTTCACTACCATGTATGAACTTTGTAGAGTGCTCCCCTGAAAGCCCTTGAATCTTTCTCCCACTCACCCATGTCCATGATCATCATTCATCAACATGGATTCGTCAGGAAGATTCTTAAAATCTTAATACCCAACGTTATGGTAACGTTTAGTACCTACAGGTGGCATGGATTTAACGGTAAAGGTTTAATATAAAAATGCCCCTGAACTTAATTCAATATAATTCGTATTATTCCCCAGAAGTTTTTCTTATGATCAAGTAAGTCCTTAAACATTTTTGCAACTAATAATTACCTGATGCAGTTCTTGGGGCATCCTTCATGGCCGAGAGTTCCGTTGGTTTTATGAAAAGCAAAGAGATGGTGAAATGGTGAACTAAACTCTTCCAAAGTTAGAAGAAGCAACAAAAGCCATGTTGCGACAACATAAGTGAACCCTTTTTGTCAAAATTGCACATGCAGTTTGCAGAATCTGCGTGATTCTCAAACCCTGGCCAAATGGCCATGCCGACAATTAAGACAAGAAATGGCCACTTATATTTACTCCCTTCCTGCTACTTCTGGGCAACTATGGTGGATCCATTCAATCTTTAGCTTCTTTCAATAGATCACCGTTCATATATGCTCTTCATCTCTCCAAGGCGCATTCTCTACCATTTTCATTATTCATCTTTTTCGATTTTGGCTCAAAAACCTATATGCAAAATATAAGGGAAAAAAACTATATGAGATCTAAAAAAAAAAACCTACCATAGAAAGTATTCTTAGTAAGAGATAGGGTAGAACTTTGTGTCTATGAGAGATTACCTTGTTTTTGCAAGTTAGGAGAATAACCCCATGGATGTTTTGACATCCTAATAGAACTTCAAAGCATTTCATTTTTCTTTCTGCGAATGATTTCTTAGAGAGAATTATAAGATGATGAAGAAAGATCATCTAATTCTTTATCATGATGATCTTTCACATTTGATGAAAAGAGTTCTAAATAAACTTTGAACATGACTATTATGTAATTTCATTCAATTTATAAGCAAATTGTTCGAGATAAAAGGTGGATTTGAAATGTTTTCAAATCCGAAAATATACGTTACAAATAAACAATGAACTATAAATAAAAAGGAAAATATTCAATACACTGTCAGTGGAGTTTAGCATACTACACACTCGGGGGTTAAGGGTTGACATGTGTTCTTTAGGGAATAGTTTTGTATTTTCAAAAAAAAATTAATTTATAAAATGGACATGTATCGATTGCTCACCACGCTTGTGGAGCCCAAAATTTACACTGTCAATGTATCAAATAATTATCCAATAAAAAATATCGAACATTTTCACGTGATTTTTAACATTAGCCAACTGGTAAAATTTGTAACGTTTGAAAGTGTTGAAATCATCACGTGACATTCGAGCATTATAAATCACCTAAGCTTCCAATTATGTAATTTTAACTCACATCCTCAAAACTAAACCAATCTTATCAGGTGACGTTTTATATAGGCACATATTTTCTTATATTTTATATGCTAATTTATTTGATTAAGTGCCTATTTATATCTACTTGATGCTTAATTTGTTAAGATTTATGCTTTAGGTACATCTTAGAGTGCTTTAAGGTAAAAGAAGTTAATTTGAAGTTATTTAGAGCAGTGTTGATAAAGGTTTCGTTTCAACCTCTAGAAAGGTTATACTCAACCTGGACCGAGGTTGAACTAGAGTTGAGGGAGTAAATCTAGAAAGGACTAATGTCCAAATTGGGCCTACACCTTTCCAAACTTGCTCAATCTGAGTCTAAACTTTTAAACATGACCAAATTGAGTCTAAATGTTAGCAAATTGCACCGAATTGGGCGTATTTTGGATGGAAATTTGGAATTGTAGTAACGGCGCGTGGGTTTCACTGCCACAACCCCGTCCAAAATAGACCCAATTTGGTACAACTTGCTAACGTTTATGCCCAATTTGGTCCTGTTTAAAGGTTTATGCTCAAATTGAGTAAGTTTGGAAAGGTTTAGCTCCAATTTGGAGATTAGGCCAATCTGGAAACAAGAATTTTGTGGATTTAAGCGCCTTTTGGGTCAAATCTTCTATAAACTTTTAATCTCTTCATATTTTAAACCTAGGAAAAGACTCTGATACTCTTATACTTAATTTTATTAGTAATAGGCAATATTGTAATTTTTTTATTAATTAGTTCAATTAGGTTAAAACCCTATTTAAGGTGGATAGCCACTAGGAAGCTTTAGTTCTAAGCATTAGTTTTAAGTTTTAGTCGTTACTTTTATTTTCTCTAAACTCCAGAATGGAGGTTCTCTCTATTCTCGGATTGTTTTCTTTTCTAGTTAATTCAATTTTAAGACTTTCAATTTCCTGCGTATTCAATTTGTGAGGCTATGTGCTTTATTCGTATATCTTGTAAATATTTCAATTTTCTACGAATTAAAAAAAAAACCCCCCATAAACACTTACTTAATATTTTTATCCTTAATATTTTAAGCTTTAGTTGAGCAATTTGTAAAAGTGATTGGCATTTGTTTGTTGGAATAGAAGAAAAGGAGAATCAAATTAAAAGTAATCAGGAATGAAATACAATAATCTAAAACAATGTGATTTAATAAAATTAAAAATAAATAAAACTTCACTAACTCAAATGTTAGGAAACTCTCTTAAATTTTTTTAAAAAAGAAATTATTTCATTCACAAAACCTAAATCTAAAATCTAATTTATTGAATAATGCTGATGTAACTGGTCTTATTCAGGGAGTTTCAGTATGTCGAGTGACACCCAGAGTTACACACTTACTTTTTGTTGATGATAGTTTATTGTTTGCAAGAGCTACAGTAGAGGAGGCTGAGTCAATTTTGGACATTTTACATCAGTATGAGCAGGCCTCGGGGCAATTTATTAATATAGAGAAGTCAGTTATTTACTTTAGTAACGATACTCCGATGCCTTGACGTGAATCCATTAAGCAAAAATTTGGTGTTCAGAAGATGCTGGCTGGTGATAAATACTTGGGTTTGCCTATTCTAGTGGAGCGAGAGAAGAAGCTTCATTTTCAACACATTAAGGACAGTATTAGGCAACGTATCCATCATTGGTAGAGTAAATTGCTCTCTATAGCAAGAAAAGGAGTTCTGATTCAAGCAGTAGCTCAGGCTATCCCAGTTTATGCTATGAGTTGCTTCAAATTTCCTAAAACATTCCTTCATGATCCTAATATGACATTGGCTCGTTTCTAGTGGAGCCATGGAAGGGAAGGCCGAGGCATTCATTGGGTTCGATGGGAGGACTTATGCACATCAAAGTTGGATGGGGGATTGGGATTTAGAGATTTCGAAGTCTTTAATTTAGCTTTAGCTAAGCAAGGATGGAGATTTCTTCATAATACCTAGACCCTATGTTATAAAGTCTTTAGAGCTAAATATTTTCCGACAGGCTCATTTTTGAACGCTACTATGGGAGCAAATCCATCATATGTTTGGATGAGTATCATAGAGGGACGATCGGTGCTTCAATTGGGATCGAGATGGCGCATTGGGGATGGAGCGTCGGTTAGGATAATGGAGGATACTTTGCTACCTTCTTTACCGGATGGCAAACCTAGTTCAATAATGCCTGGAATAGTGGATTATGGGATTGTTGTTGACCTGATTGACAATGAGGAGAGGTGTTGGAAGGAACAATTAGTGCGTTCTTTGTTCCTACCAAATGAGGTCGATACTATATTAGAGACTCCTCTTAGCTTGCAAAGGGTGGAAGATATAAGCTGATATGGTTTGTTTCAAAATTGGGAGGGTTTACGGTTAGATCAGCATATCATGTGGCAAGAATCTTTCTTGATCGTGAAATACATGATACTGAGCTTCGAAATCCCATATGGAAGATGCTTTGGACAGCCTCGGTTCTCCCTTATGTAAAGTTCTTTATTTGGAGGTTAACTCATGGTTTCCTTCCTACTCGAAACATACTGCGTTCAAGGCATATAGATGTATAGATGAATGTTGTGTATGCGGTACACCAGAGGAGACTTTAGCTCATGTTTTTTTCGATTGTCATTTTGCAAAGTTGGTGTGGTCTGCGGTAGCTAACGAGAATGCTGATGATTTTTGCCCGAACCTTTGTGTTGCTGCTCAACAGAAGGGATGCCTCGATAGAGTTTTTGTTTGTCTATGGTTATTATGGTTCAATCGAAATTCATGTTTACATGAACGACGATGCATCACAAGTGATCAGTTGGTACGAAAGGTGGAGACGATAGTAAAGGGTTTTGAGGAAGGGATGCAAAACATCAATGGTGAAAGAGTGGTGACTTGAAGGCATGTAGTGAAGCAATGGTCTCCGCCTGCTCCTTGCTTATTAAAATTGAACTGTGACGCAGCATTTAACTCCTGGCTTATGAAAAGAGATGCAGCATTTAATAACAGCTCGGGCCTATCTTCTTTAGGAATGGTTTTAAGGAATGCCAATGGAGATGTGATACTTGGGGTATCAGTAGTGTTGAAGGTGTAGCTAGAGCTCGTCATGCTGAATGTATGGAATTAATTTTGGTATGGAGACCGCATGGGAGCATGGATATACGAGTTTGCTGGTTGAGTCTGACAGTAAACTAGCTATTGAAGAGATCTCTAAGGGTTTGGGTTCATTATGGTCTGGTGCTTATTTGATCCATGATGTTCTAGCTCTTTCTTTAGAATTTAGTTCGATCTCTTTTGTTTTTGTTAATCCAGAAGCAAATGTGCTTGCTCATAATATTGCTAAATCTTAATGTGTAATAGGTGCTCAAAGATTGTGGAAGGGTTATTTACCCTCTCATATTTGTAATCCTTCTCCTTCTTGATGAATAAAAGCATAGCTTCCATAAAAAAAAAATCTAATTTAAATGACATTCAATTTGTTCCACTATATCCTGATTGTGTGGATAGTGGTGTTTTTTTTTTTTGAGATTCGATAGTGGTGTTTTTCAATCTAAAGGCATTATTAATTTGGAGATAAAAGATAATATTTAATTCTCTTAATAATTAATTATTATGGGACACAAAGAAGATAATTTTGTAACATACTAGCCAAACTCGCGCCTCACTGCAGCTAATGAGTGAAGCACAACAACAACTCAAACATAATATATAGATATATAGATATATATTAGATTACAATATATATGTATATATATATACTAGTTTTAACTTTCACGTGTGTTACACGTGACGTAACACGTTTAAAGTAAATAATTATTAAAATAATTGAAATTAAATATAATTCAAAGCATTCAATTATTGTAATCTAACATAATTAAATTGCTGGAAAAAATATAATTGTTTTTAGGGAATACAATATTCAAATCTCATTACAATCAAATAATTCCTTATACATTGTTATAAAAAAATCCTTATATGCCCAAACATCCATTGAGAAATGACCAAATAAACAAACTATAATAAACACAACTAGGAGAAGGATTTTGAAATGAGGTTTTGGGCCCTCTAAAAACCCCTCTTCAAATTCTTAGGAAATGTAAAAACCCAACTCTATTTTTGCCAAACAAAGAATTTTAATTTTAAATTCTAAAAAATCTCTATTTAAATGAAAACTCTCCTTGAAAATCCTCAGCCAAACACACTCTTAAGGATCAACAAGAAGTACAATTTGGTAATGCCTGAAATTGTTAGAATTAGCCAATTAGTACAATTTTTAACGCTTGAATTTGTTAAAATCAGCCAACCAAACAATTGTAACGCTTGAAAATGGGCTTAATGAGCAAAAAGACCCTGAACTTACACAAAACGGCCAAATAAGTCCTTGAACTTTTATTTTGGTCGAATAAGCCCCTGAACTGATCTTAAAAGGCCAAATAAGCCCCTTTTCTAATGCTAAATGCTCAAATAAGGACTAAATGTTTCAAGTTTTCTCAAATAAGGATCAAAATACACAATTCCAACAAATTAGAACACCTACTTAGCAAAATTTTACAAATTAGGGAATCCTTAAATGAAAACCAATGCTTCTCATGCGTACACGTAAAATTTGATAGAAAAATGATATTATCAAGTTAATTAAAAATCAAACCCTATTAATCAAAATAAATTCATTAAACGTAATAAGATATAACTATCGAGCGCTTTTCAATTTATATATATCTCACACACTAGTATTAACTTATATTGTATCCAATTTGTAAAAAAAATATTATGTATTCTAATTTATTGAAATTGTGAATTTTGATCCTTATTTGAGAAAATCTTGAAACATTTAGTGCTTATTTGAGCATTTAGCATTAGAAATTGGGCCTATTTGGCTTTTTTTAAGAGTCCATGGGCTTATTTGGCCGTTTTTTGTAAGTTCAGGAGATTTTTTTTTTTGGCTCATTAAGCCCTTGAAAATGTATAAAATCAATCAACCACTACAAATTGTGACGACTTAAAATATTAAAATCAACCAACCAGTACAATTTGTAACGCATGAAAAACAGTCAACTAATACAATCTGTAATGCGTGAAAATGCATCACCTAACCACTACAATATGTAACGCCTAAAAATGTTAGAATTAGCCAAATGATACAATTTGTAACGCCTAAAAATGTTAGAATTAGCCAAATAGTACAATTTGTAACGCTTGAAAATACTAGAATCAACCAACTAGTACAACCTGTAACGCGTGAAAATCAACCAACCGGTACAATTTGTAACACATAAAAATCAGCAAAGCAATACAATATGTAACTCTTGAAAAGTTAGAATCGGCTAGCCAGTATAATTTGTATAACGCATGAAAATTAGCCAACTAGTACAATCTGTAACGCCTGGAAATGCATCACCTAACCAATACAATATATAACACCTGAAATGTTAAAATCTGACAAATAATACAATATGTAATGCCTGAAATCAACTAACCAGTAAAATTTGTAATGCTTCAAAATGCATCACCCAACCATTACAATATTTAATGCATGAAAATCAACCAACCAATAAAATTTATAATTCTTGAAAATGCATCACCCAACTAATAAATTTGTAATGCATAAAAATCAGCCAACCAATAGTATGTAATGCCTAGACCTGCATATGAACAACACGTTTGATGAACAACTCATGAACATTAATGTAATATTGAGGTAAAATAGGTATTTCAAATATTCCCAGATTCAAGAACATACGTTACAAATAAACAATCTACTATCAAACAAAAGAGGTAAAACATCTCCACGTGATCCTTAAAGGATCAACAACCAGTACAATTTGGTAAAGCCTGGAATTGCTCGCTTGAAAATGTATAAAATTAACCAACCACTACATTTTGTAACGCATGAAAATATTAAAATCAACTAACTAGTACAATTTGTAACGTATGAAAAACAATCAACAAATACAATCTGTAAGGTCTGAAAATGCATCACTTGACCAATGCAATATGTAACACCTAAAAATGTTAGAAATAACCAAACGGTACACTTTGTAACGCCTGAAAATATTAGAATTAGTCAAACGGTACAATTTGTAACGCTTGAAATTGCTAGAGTGAACCAACTTGTACAACCTGTAACGCGTGAAAATCAACCAACTAGTACAATTTGTAAAACCTAAAAATCAACAACGCAATACAATATGTAACTCTTGAAAAACTTAGAATCGGCTAGCCAATACAATATGTGTAACGCATGAAAATCAGCCAACTAGTACAATCAATAACTGCCAGAATATGCATCACCTAACCAATACAATATGTAACGCATGGAAGGTTAGAATATGACAAATAATACAATATATGTAATGCCTGAAATCAACCAACTAGTACAATTTGTAACACTTGAAAATGCATCACCCAACCAATACAATATGTAACGCATGAAAATCAACCAACCAACAAAATTTATAATGCTTGAAAATGCATAGCCCAACTAGTACAATTTGTAATGCATAAAAATCAGCCAGCCAATACAATATGTAACGCCTAGGACTGCATATGAACAACTCGTGAACAAGCTTGATTAAAGATCATTTATGTTCGTTAGGGTGGAAAATATATAATAATATAAACGAGTCTAAACAAGATTTTAATATTCGCTAATAAACGAGTCGAGCTTAAACGATGAGTGATCAATTCATTTATGTTCACGAACAAGCTTAATAAATGTTCATTTATGACCTCCTTTAATGTTCATTTAAATACTTGTTTAAAATTCGTTTATAGTTCGTTAAGATTAAAAAATGTATAATCATTTCCATTTAAAACCATTTATTTTGTTTAGTTTTGGCTTGTTTAGTGTATACTAAGATGTTCATAACAACTTTTATATTTTATTGATAAATTAAAATATATGTTCGTGAACGTGTTCAATTAGTGTTCACGTACTCGTTTGTTTATTGTTCAAGAACAAAATCCTTTCATTGAGTTGAATATAAACGAACATGAACATTTCATTTTATAAACGAGCCTCGTAAAATTTAAACGAACACGAGCCGAGCATGAAACAAGCAAAATGTTCATGAACAATTACTGAGTTCGTGTTCGAGCTCGGCTTATTTGCAACCCTAGTAACGCCTGAAAAAGTTAGAATCAGCCGACCTTGTGAACACTTGTACATTTTGTGATGCTAGTGTAACGCAATCTAACATCTTACATCTGTAATATATACTTGAAAATAAACGTACCTTGAAATGGTGAACAATAGGTCTTAAATACAATCCTAGAAAAAAAAATGTAAGCATAACCTTTCCATCCAAGAAAAAAAAAACAAGCATATCCTTAAATTCAATGCTAAATTGGATTATATTGACTCAAAATTGGACATAAAATTATATATATATATAATCCATCTGGGAGAGGCTTTACCTACTAAATAAATACACTAAATAATAGAACTCCGTACAAATATAAAGGATATATAGGTGTTTGAATATTGGATACAAGGATATATATTTTGGTGGTTTAAATACATGCAAATTTAGAGTAAAAAAGTGTGAGTGCTATTTTTTAGTGCAAATCTTTTAGTACTTATAGCTTTTACATTTCCATAATTAAGATGTGTATAATGTGATGTGATGTTGGGTGCCTTAGAAAAATTATTACTCTATTCAAAGTCAAATACAATATTAGGGAGTGCTTGAGATGGTAACTGAGCCAACATTTTGGTTGTGAACACTTGCTTTATGGGCTTTGGCAACAACTTTTTGTACTTGCACATACACATTGTGTGCAAGGTTTCCATACCTGTCGGCTTCGTTGGCCGAAAGATTGCATTTAGACTTAAAATGTCCTGACTTCCCACATATGCGACAAATAAGCATAAATTTCTCTTCTTTGAACTTAATCCATACTACTCATCATCATGAGGCAAGAGAGTTGCAAACCTTTCTGTCGAGAATGCCTTCTCTAGACGTGAGAATAGGATACTGTTAGAAGGTTTACTACCCATTTCTTCCTCCTCCTTGTAGATGTTGGCTTCGGATTCTGATCCTTGCAGGTCTTTCATGAGAGGACTATCCCCTATAATCATGTTCTGTTTCAACTACTCATTTTCTCTCTGTAGAAGTACCATCTTTTCCTCCAAATCCTTATTTCGTTGTTTCATATCAGACTCCAAATGCATCCTGTTAGACTTCTCCTCCTTTAAGGTTTCGTTCTCAAGACTCAAAGTTGAAATCTTATCCTGAAATCTGTTGATGTCCACCTTAAAGTTGAAGATTTGATCTTCAAGCTTTTTGAGCTTTGAATCAAACAGACTAGAAGAATTCTTTTCAACAAAATAAGGGAAGTGTCTCCTAACCACCCTCTCAAGTATGACCGGAAAAAAAGGTTTTGGAGCAGTTAGGTGAATAGATGGCCCTAAATTTTCTTGATAGTCGGAAATCATTTCTTGAAGGCAAAGCTCTTTAAAGGCTTCTAAATCATTCATATAAGAAAACCAGGAATCACATGTTATCTCTTCGTTCTCATCCGCTTCATCTTCACTACTATTAGTGAAATAGTCCTCAAATGAGTCATAATTCATTGGGACAGAATCGTGACTTCGTGGCCTTTTCAAAAGCTTCTCTTGCTTGAGTCGATCCTCTTTCTCACTCAAACTGCTGCCACCAGATGACTGGCAATTAGAGGATAAGAACCCCTTCTTCAATCCCAACATCGAACCAACAACTCGAACAGAGCAAACCACAAAGTAAAATCCAAAACAAAAAACATATTCACAAGCTAATGTGAAAAAACGGAAAACAAAATAACAACACCAGAGACCACCACTAAAGGTGCAGGCGGTAATATTTGTTTTTGTTTCCCCCCCCCCCCCCGGTAAAGAGTGGCTTTGTGATAACAAGATTTAAGATAGAACAGGGGTGAGGGATAAGGATAGAGGGAGCTTTCGGATAGGCATATCAAAACTGGAAGGAAAAGAAGCTTGGAATTGGGTAGGGTTATGATGGAGATGGCAGGGGAAGTGGCGTAATTGTAATGCTGTTGAAACATATTGTGTTGTGGAGTTCTCAAAAGTATGATTAAATCCAAAACGCATATTCGATTTTCTACCCCTCCTCAGGAAATTTCAGAGGAAAATTTGCTTCAAATGTTGGAAGAAATCAAAATGTGTGAATTGGGTGTGTAAATAAAATGTTTCATCATTCTAGTTTATAAGACTAAATATACAAATTTCATTTTTCTATGAGTACAAGACATAACCAGAATAAGTTACAAGCTACTTTCAATTTAAAAATTTTGTAAGAAAAGGAAAATACAAACTTGAAACAAGGAATGAATCAAATTTACTAGAACATAACAAGTTTGTCATAATAGATGTTACTACAAGTACAATTTTCCTTTTATTGAAGCATAAGGTTCTTGAAGAAAAGAATACAAAATATACCCTTAAGAATTGAGGAGACTCGAATTCGAGAGCTAGATGTACCACATGTTGGTTTTGTTTTTAATTTCTAATTTTCACACTAGTTACATTCAAATTTTATTCTTGACGAAGAGAAAGATGGAAGTGATGATTTTACATACACAAATTAAAGACTATTACATAATGAGATGATTCCTTCTTCGAGTTCAGCAACCACGTCCTCCACCTCCAATACAAAAAGAGCAAGATCAGAGTGCTCAGTTTTGTGCCTCTAGACATCTTTGTAGAAAGAATGTCTAGGATCCAATGATCACAAATAGAGACATCTCTGCAAACAAAACATCGAGAATAAGACTAACTAGAAGTTTTTTTTTTTTTTTGTAAATTGATCAACAAATTACAAGTGATCAACAAATATTAATTACCTGGTCATGAGAAAAAGACCACAAAAACAAGACCTTGATTGATGAACAACAAAAAAGATGGTGGAAAATGGAAATGAATCCCGCACCATTTCTTTGCTCTACACCTAATTAGCTTCGTTCATGATGAATCCATCCAAGTTGTAGGAAGACTCAAACTGGATTCTTCTTACAACCTTGATAGATCCTTTCTTACACTATGTAGGCAGCAAAGACTTGTTGTTCACCATTTCAAGGTACGTTTATTGGCCATGGTGCTCTTTTTTCTTTTTCGATATTGGCTCAAATGCCTGCACAAATTGTACATTAAAAAAAAACTATATCAATTTAATGTAATCGATATATGATGTGATAATAGGGAAATTCAAAAGGTAAAGTGAGAATGTGATACATGCAAGCTTTTAAGAAAATATATATTAGTATGGTAGAAAGACAAGTATTACCTCGGATGCCAAGAAAGGAGCATATATAGCTCCAATGTATGGATTCTGTTTGTAAAGATTTTCTTTAGGAGAATAAGATGAAGGATAATCTAATTTTTCTATCAGGAGACAAAGTAAACTGTCTTCCATGTTTGACAAAATGAGTTCTAATCGAGCTCTGAAACATGAATTGTAAGGTTTTGATTGAATTTATAGAAAATTCACCGATATGACCGAGGTAAAAGATGGAATTGAAACATTTCAAATCCGAAAACCATATGTTACTATGTAACTATAAAACAAAAAAGAGTAAAACTTCTTCACGTGATTCGTAATGTACCACCAATCCAAAAAGAGGAAAGCTATAAGTACTCATGATTTGCACTCAAGAATAGTACTTACAATTTTTTATCTTAAATTTGCATATCTCCAAATAACTAAAAAATATATTCTTGTATCCCAACACCTAAATTTCCCCTATATTTGTACCAAGTACTGTTCTTGAGTGCAAATCATGAGTACTTGTAGCCTCTCCCATCCAAAAACTATATGTTACCATGTTACTACAAAACAAAAAAGAGCAAAGCATCTTCACGTGATTGTTAAGCAATAATATCGGTACAATTTGTAACGCCTATAACAATAACCAATCAATACAATTTGTAACGCCTAAAGCAATATAACCATTCAATACAATTTGTAACGTTTAGTTACAAGTTAAGAATTTTCAACTTTAGGAGAAGTACAATTTGGTGTGAAGATATTGAAATATTTTTTTAAAATAAGATATTAATTAGTTTAAATGTAAAACATATCTTCACATGTTCTTTAAAAAAATAGTAATTCCCCTTCACAATCTTGTAAGGTCTCATAATTTCATGCTATAATTCTTTTTCAGATATATATTTTGACTCAGATTCTCAAGATTAGACAAACTAGCTTTATCATGTAATCTTTAGACGTTATTTAATCTAGTGTTTAATGCCAACTTCGATATTTTGACTCTTAGTGTGGAAGAAAGTGTTCGTTTCCTTTTCAAAAAATATGTACCATATGATGCTGCTTTGGCAAAATCGAAAATAAGATTAACATATATACTAAGTGTTTGTTTGGGAATAGAAATGTAGAATGATGGGTGGGTACAGTGAAATCATGGTTGTTTATAAAAATACAAACATTGAAAGTGAAATACAATACTATATGTTTTATTAAAGCTCTAAAACAAACTTACTTTAATTTGGATATTGAATTTGAATTTTGTGAAAGAAGCATTAGAATAGCTACTCCCAGTAGGGTCCAACCTCCAACACAGCTCTTGAAATATTAGTTGGAATCTAATATAGTTATTGATGCTGGGATGTTTTACCCACAAAATAATAATGGAACAATTTGGACATAAATTCTTAATGTATATTACGATTAATAGAGAAGAATCTCAAATGGTGGAGCAACTCCTCAAGGGACGACAGTCTAGTGTACAATTGTACTTAATTGGTATACTATTGTTGGAACAGATCATCGAAATGGTTGATATGAGACAAATTTTGGTTAATGCAACATGACTTCAACCTCAAAATGGCTAGCTATTTTTTTGTCTTTGAGTTCCGTTTCTTCCTAAGATAAACTTTCAAGATGTTCTAATTTCCAGAAGGAAGAATTGCAGCAAAGATGTTTGTAGAAATGACAGAGAGGAAGAAGAAGAAGAAGAAGACACCAAAAGTTAAGTAGTTCGGCAATCAAGGCCTACATCCACTGTAAGTGTTTCAGACTCATTTCTTTTCTTGTATTTTTGAGTTACAAAGATGGAGTACTTATAGTGATGAACTCCAACAGCTACAATATTTACAGGAGAGAGAGAGAGAGAGAGAGAGAGAGAGAGAGAGAGAGAGAGAGAGAGAGAGAGAGAGAGAGAGAGAG
>AWWV01010715.1:0-12936 GCA_001974805.1 Corchorus capsularis
AGAGAGAGAGAGAGTAATTAAGGATACAACAACTAGTTTTAATAAATGTAGTTAGTGGAGAGTTCAAACTTGCTTAGTAACTTGATACCATATTAACTGCTATAACAGCTAGTTTTCCTATTAATGTTCTTCAACACTCCCCCTCAAGTTGGTGCTAGAATATCCATAGCACCTAACTTGCTCATGGCTTCTTCTAAATTGTTTTAAGTGAGTCCCTTTGTGAACACATCAACTAACTGATCTTTGCTAGCAACATAAGGAGTATGGATGACCTTGTTTTTCGCTTTTTCTCGTATAAAATGACAATCCACCTCTATATGTTTAGTTCTTTCATGGAATACTGGATTAAAAGCAATGTATGTTGCAACTTGATTATAACAATATAGTGCAACAGAATTTGGCAAATCAAATCCTAAATCTCTAAGTAAGGCTTTAATCAAATGATTTCATATGTTGCTGCTGCCATAGCTCTATATTCAGCTTCTGCACTTGATCTTGCCACAACATTTTGTTTCTTACTTTTCCAAATAACCAAATTTCCTCCAACAAACATGCAATATCCTGAAGTAGACCTTCTATCAGTTGCACTTCCTGCCCAATCTGTATCTGCATATCCTTTGAGATCGATTTTGTTGTTTCTTTTCCTGAGAAGTCCTCTTCCTGGAGTAGTCTTAAGATATCTGAGAATTCTATACACTGCTTGTAGATGATTGCTTCGAGGAGCATGCATGAATTGACTTACTAAGCTAATAGCATAAGTTATATCAGGTCTAGTAATTGTAAGATAAATCAACTTATCTACTAACCTTTGAAAACTTTCCTTGTTTTAAAACAATTCACCATCTGTGTTGTTAAGTTTGCTGTTGTAGTCCACTAGTGTGTCAATTGTTTTTACTCCAAGCTTCCCTATTTCCTTTAACAAATCCAGAATGTATTTTCTTTGAGACAAATGGATCCCTTCTTTTGAATGTGCCACTTCAATTCCTAGAAAGTACTTAAGCTTCCCAAGATCTTTAATGTCAAAATTCTGTTGAAGTATCCTCTTCAATTTGTCAATTTCTTCCTCATTATTTCCAGTAATTACAATGTCATCAACATATACAAGAACTACAATTGTGAATGAGTCTTTGCGTCTGATGAATAGAGATGAATCCCCTGAGCAACTCTTGAATCCAAATTTTTCAAGTGCATTGCTTAATTTTGTGAACCAAGTTCTAGGAGATTGCTTTAGAGCATAAATGGACTTCTTGAGCTTGCAGACTTTGCACTCTTTCTTTTCATCAGGATGACCTGGTGGCAAATCCATGTATACTTCTTCTTCAAGATTTCCATGTAAAAAAGCATTTTTTACATCCATTTGACTTAGTGGCCAATTCAGATTAGCTACAACTGATAAGAGAATTCTGATAGTATTCATTTTTGCCATTGGAGCAAAGTTTCATTATAGTCTACACCATAAGTTTGAGTGTAGCCTTTAGCAACCAATCTAGCCTTGTGTCTTTCTATATCACCATTGCTTTTGTATTTTGTCTTGAATATCCACTTGCACCCTAATGTTTTCTTACCTTCTGGTAGGTTTACAATTTCCCAAGTATCATTCTTATTTAGTGCTTCTAACTTTTCTTTTATAGCTTTTTCCAATTTTGCATCATTCTTGGCTTTCTCATAGCTAGTAGGATCATTATTATCTGAAATTGAACTAAGAAAGCTAGAATGCGAGTTAGATAAAGAATTATAACAGATTTGATTTTGAATGGGATATTTTACCTGATAAGCTGTCTCATAATCTCTTAGTCTAACTGAGGGTTGTCTTATCTTTTCTGACCTTGTTAATTTAGGTTCAACACGTGAATGACTTGTGTCAGTAGAAGTGATGTGTTCTGAGCTGTTGTGTTCCTTCATTATAGATTCATTGTTAATTTGATCTTCTTGGTTGTCTGTTACAGGCAGAGGAATGGACAATATCTGGTGAAACTCCCCCTGAGTTGAACTCCTGTCTTCATAAAAAGGTTTGTTTTCTGCAAAAATTACATCTCTTGAAATATATGTTCTTTTAGTGCAAGGATCATAACATTTGTAACCTTTCTTTACAGAGGAGTATACTAAGAAAATGCACTTGACAGATCTTTTGTCCAGCTTGTCTCTTCTCTGTTCAGGAATTAAAACATAACAGACACAACCAAATACTCTAATATGATCCAATTTAATGTCCTTATTAAGTAACATTCCTAATGGGGACTTGAATTTAAGAACTCTACTGGCAATCTATTGATTAGGTAAATGGCACTAAGAATAGCATCACACCAGTAAGCTTTAGGAACATTCATATTAAACATAATGCTTCTTGCTACTTCTAAAATGTGTCTGTTTTTCCTTTCAGAGATGCCATTTTGTTGAGGATTTCCAGCACAAGATCTTTGGTGAATTATGCCAAGATTAGTGAGATACTTTTCAAACTCTTTACTTTCATATTCTCTTCCATTATCAGTTCTTAAAATTTTAATTTGGGAGTTGTATTTTAATTTGGGAGTTGTATTGAGTTTTACCATTTTTTCAAATTCTTGAAATTTAGACAATGCTTCATGCTTGTGTTTTAGTAAATACCCCCAAGTACATCTAGATCTATCATCAATGAATGAAATAAAATAAGAAAAGCCTTTATGAGAATAAATAGGAGAGCTCCAAACATCAGAATGAACAAGAACGAAATTTTCTTTACTAATAGAAGAAGAAAGACTAAAAGGAGGTCTGGTTTGCTTAGAAAAGCTACAAATTTCACAAGTTTCATCATGAATGTTTAAATCAGGTTTCAAAGCCTTCAAAATTTTATTGGAAGGATGCCCCATTCTACTATGCCAAAGTTGAAAATTCTGACAGCTGCTATGGTAAGCTATCAAAGCTTTAGGACTTTCTATTAGGAAATAAAGACCCATATGTTGTATGCCTCTACCAATCATCTTCTTCGTTCTTTTGTCCTGAAATTTGACAAAATTTGATGAGAATATAACATCACAGTTTAATTCTTTAGTGATTCTACTGACAGACATAAGATTACAAGAGAAATCCGGCATGAATAAATCATCACAATGATTAGTATCAGGAAAGAATTTAATCTTACCAGCTCCTTTAACAGGTACTAATGTTCCATTAGCAGTAGAAACAGTAGATTTATCAGCATTTTTAATCAGAATTTCAATGTAATGTTTTTATTAGCTATATGATCAGTTGAGCCAGAGTCAATAATCCAATTTGCTTTACCAAAATCTTTATCAATGCAAGAATTACTATGTAATGCAATTTTACCCGTTTCAGCAGAATTGTTGATTGTAGTGGTATTGTTCAGTTGACTGAGGAGTTGAGCTAGCTGCCTTATAGAGATTTGTGAGTCTTCATTTGCTATTTGTAGTGAACTCTTATCATTAGTGACTGCAGCATGTGCTGAAGGTTTTTCCCATTCCCTTCTCAACTTCTTTGGCTTCAAATGTGGATGAAGAATCCAACACTTTTCTTTGAGATGTCCCAAACCTTGACAATGCTCACACTTTGGTTTTCCCTTGTTTTTCCATTTCTGAGAGTTGTAACTCCTACTTTCATTCTTCATTCCAGATTCAAACTGAGTAAGCATTTGAGTTTTATGCCACTTTTGAGGTAATTTTAGCCTCTAGCTTAGTAGCTTTCCTCATGGTTTCTTCTTGCTGAATGATGGCACTTACTTCATTGATGGAAGGAAGCTTTTCTCTCCTAAGAATTTCTGATCCAATTGAGTCATATTCTGGTCTCAGGTTTGCCAAAATTTGCATGACATTGTCTTCATCAGCTCTTTCTTGTATGACTACTAGATCATTAGTAGGAGGATGGTACTGATTCAGCTCATCCCACATTCCTGTCAGAATTCCAAGGTACTCCAGGTAGGATTTGTCACTTTGTTTAGTTTATGCAATTTGCATTTTTAGTTGGTAAACTCTTGACAGGTTTTTCTGTTGGCTGTACATCTCTTTGACAGCATCCCACAACTCCTTTGAAGTCTCCTTGAATGCAAAAATCTCAACAAGTTTTGGCTCCATTGAATTTAGTAGCCAAGACATGACTTGCTGATCTTGACAGAAGCACTCTTCAAATTTGTCATCATCATTATCTGGTGGACACTTTTCTCCAGTGATGAAGCCAATTTTGGATCGACCTCCAAGAGCCAATGTTGCAGCCCTTGCCCAAATAATGTAATTGCTTCCCGAGAGAAGAATGGTGGTGAGTCTGAGATTAAAAAATTGATTAACCTACTCTGATGCCATGTTGTAATTTGTAGAAGGAAGAATTGCAGAAAAGATGTTTGTAGAAATGACAAAGAGAGGAGGAGGAAGAAGAAGAAGAAGACACCAAAAGTTAAGTGCTTCGACAATCAAGGCCTACATCCACTGTAAGTGTTTCAGACTCATTTCTTTTCTTGTATTTTTGAGTTACAAAGATGGAGTACTTATAGTGATGAACTCCAACAGCTAGAATATTTACAGGAGAGAGAGTAATTAAGGATACAACAGCTAGTTTTAATAAATGTAGTTAGTGGACAGTTCAAACTTGCTTAGTAACTTGATGTCATATTAACTGCTATAACATCTAGTTTTGCTATTAATGTTCTTCAACACAAGAGACACAAGGGTCTATTTGTTAGTATAATCATTTATGACTACTGAAAACAATAAACGAGGTATAAAGTAAACTGAAAGTAATATTTAATGTATATACAATTTATGGGCTAAATCACCCTTGATTTTTTATTTTATTTTTTTTGGTTAAATTGATTTTTTATTTTTTACTACATGTTTTATTCTCTCTTTTTTCCCCTTGCATTATTGATTTATAGTTTGTTTAAAATTTAAATATTAGGTTATTAAAATTTATAAACGTTTTAAAATTAAAACTGTTACACAAAATCTAGCCATATTTTAAAGTAGTTTAGCCCCAATTAGGTTTTTTTAAAAAAAAATTATAGGGTAAATATTAAAATTTAAGATTTATTATTATAGGGTTTTATTTTGAATATTTTCACAGTAATTCATATATTAAAAATTTGAAAAAAAAAATTTAGCCATAGTTTCACCAATTTTAGCCCAAATTTTTTCAAATTATAGGGTAAATACTAAAATTTAATCTTTATTATTATAGGGTTTTATTTCATGTCAATTTAAAACTTACTAGGTATAATCCCGCGCGATGCGCGGGTCAAGTGAGTAGTTTTTTTTAAGTAAAAAAAGTATTTAATTTTAATGTATCGCTGTAATAATATATAATTTTTAATGTATCATCTTAGTCATATGTCACATCAATAGTTAATTTTGATGATCTATAATGTATCCTAGGATTTTTCTTTAAAAAAAGATAATGTATGCTAAGATTCAACTTTTGAACACAAAAATGGTATAAAACTAATCTCAATTCAAAATGACAATGAACTTGAGATCCTTGATATTATTCACCATTATGTTGAGATATTTGACCGCTATTTTTGGGAGTGTACGTTCACTTAATTATATATAACTCTTAGAGAGGTTAATCATTTCATTTCTCATGCGTAAAACTACTCATCTTCTTCTTAATTAGGTATGTGAATTGGACTTGATCTTTAATTTTTATAAGATATGTATTTTCTCTAGTAATTAATTAAAAGGTTACAATGTTAAATATTAAAACATTACAATAATTGGATATATCAAACTTATATGAAACACTTAATTACTCCTATTAACTCTCCTGAAAATGAGTAAAATATACATAGAAGAAAGAAAGAAAGAAAGAACTAAAAACAGGATGAAGCGAGATTTATATATTCCAACTAAGTAAACAAAAGTATATATAAATATTGTAGTAAATGTTTATAAAACTGAAAGAAAAAATCCAAAAAAAAATTACATGGAAAAATTAACTAATGATAAAAAAAAAGATTTCCCCTCAAATTACTCATCAATATTTCTCAAGTCTTTCTCGATCATAAACCAGTGTTCTATAGGTTTTTCCAACAGCTGGGTCTATAAGAAGTAAATAACTGAAAAGAGAAAAAGAAGATAAGTGGGTTATTGCAATAGTAGTGTTGCAATTCTTCTAGCCTTATTTTTAGCTAAAGTTAATGTTGTTTGATTAATGTAAAAAAGGTAAATCAACTTTGTACTTTGAATATATAATGTGCCAAATCAATTTGGTGTTGGTCAAATATTCACATCCAATTCTGGTTAAAAAATAACTCAAAGCCAAATCCAAGGACATGAAAGTCTAACCTTTGTTGATACTAAGACGAAAGAAGATTGATGAAGAGGCTATAACACCTTTGTGAATTAGTAATTAAAAAGGTCTTGAAGTTGTTTTCAACGAATGAAAAATTCACAATTATAAATAAAAATATTTACATTGCAAATTAATGGTAATTTCTTGTTATGATTCTAACACTTGCTCACTTTCCAAAATGCAGCTTTTGTGATTCACATACAAAGATGACATTGATAATAGTGGTAAGCTAATTGCTACTACTCCATTTATGAAAACTTTCACATAAATTGTCTCCAACTTCAACCAAGAGAAAACCAATTACAAATAAAAAAATTATAAGTGGATATATAATAAATATTATTAAAAAATATAAACTCAAGAGAAATAAGGAAAGAAAATAGTTAAAAAATAGTTAATATAGACCTTGGTATTTCGTGCAACTCTTTTTTTTTCTCCCTCAAAATGATGTCTTCCTCAGTTTGAACCTGATAGTATAACAATAAATTTGTATACATATCCATCAAATCTAGTCTCTAATAACATAATTTAATGAAATTAAACACTAATTCTAACAAAATATTAATCTAAAAGAATTCAAAAGGAGATAAGAATATCAAGCATATATACAATTTCTTTTAAATACAAAATCTATGCCAACCTCTTTTATTGTCTAAATCTTGAGCCACCATAACAAATCGGATCATTTGCTTTGTAAGAAATTTGTCAGCCGCCATATCCCCATTGCTCATCCTTTCAACACTAAACAAATAAAAGAAAATGAATTTATATAGGCCAAAAGAGAGGGTAAAAGATTCATATAACTGAAATTCAAAGGTTTTACTATTAAATTTGTAACCGTAACCACAATAAAAAGCATATTAGTTACAATTTAAAATAATTAATTTAGAAGATGAAAACTGAAAAGCATACTAACTTACAGAGTACTCCCTCCGATCCAAAATAAGTGTCACATTAGGAATATCACACATATTAAGACAATAATTAACTCACCTTAAATTTAGTAAAAAAATATTTTAAATGACCTAAACACCCCAACCATTTTATTAATTACATTTATCTTCTCTCTCCCTAACTCCCCATTAATTAAGGGTATATATGGTAAAAACACTATAAATTGTATTGGTTTTATAAGTGTGACACTTATTATAAAATAAACCAAAACTTGATTTGTGACACTTAAAATGGATCGAAGGGAGTATTTTTTAAAATAGAAAAAACAAATTAGAATGTAACGTTTAATAATAGACAATTAATTTGAAACGTATTTTTTTATTAGAAAAAAAAAGTAAATCCTTTTAGAGGAAATCTATAAATTATTTCTATTGGCACCTTCCTAAACTACCCCTATTAACTCCCCTATTTAGTCATGTATAACGTTAATTGGAATTAAAGTATATGCCAACTAAGTAACTTTAATCGGAATTATTATTTGAATGTAATGTATGTATATATAATAGTGAGGAGTTATTGAAATGATAAAAAGAATTAAATACCCAATTGTAACTCACTTTAATTGCAATTATTATTTGAATTTGAATGCAATGTATATATAACGGTGAGGTATTATTGAAAGTATAAAAAGGATTAAAGATCCAATTGTAAGTTGTAACTCATTATATCTAAAAACATTTAATTTGGCACATTAACTCCCCAAAGGGAGTCAAAAATACATATATATATATATATATAGATATTAATTGTATAGGGATATTTTTGTCAAAATAATTTACATTTTACCAGCCTGTTTTTACTTTATTGTGCAGTAATTAATATTGACAAACTTTTAATGCAATAAATGTGTTTTTTATTATGATTACAAGTTTTTTTTTTTTTGCTACATGTGAACATAAAATTTAATGATAAGCTACACAAAGGGAGGTAGCCTAAGCTGACCATTCCCCTATTCATCTCTTGAAACATTCACAAGTGCTATGTTAGAAATTCAACTTCATTTGATCATTTCTCAGACAGAAACGCATGTAAAAAAATGAAAAGGCCTCTAAATATCATGTAAGCAATTTTAGATGTTTGCATAACCAACCACCAATCAAATGGTTTCTCCAATTCATATATATTTCTTTGTAAAACTTAAATATCGGAAGATTTCTTCTTGGATTTGGACGCTTGCAGTATTGGGACATGGAGACTTTCAAGCTAACAACCGAGTAGGATGTTATTTGGTGAAAAATTGTGGAGCATTGTTGGTATGTTGTTTTGTGAGGGCACTCATAAGGTTGATGGTCGGATTGTTGTATGTGTTTTTGTGTTTTCTGTCTTTCTATTTGGCTTTGCTCTGGATTGTTCTTCTTCTCTGGATGTAGTTGCTGCTTTTTGCTCTTGTAGCTTTTACTATATTAAATAAATTCACTTGCCTTTAAAAAAAATGACAAGCACATCCAATCAATCTAAAATGTACAATTTCAATTTCCAATGTCAAATAAGAAAGCAGCGACATGTTAAAATAAAATTATATACAGTACAATTGCATAAACAAATTAAATTACAAATAATATTGCTACAATTAAACAAAAATTAAAAAGAAAAAATCTTGATAGACATATATAAGATAAGACATCAAAATTAATAGGAACATAATAAGATTGAAACATATATTTACAACAAGAGAGTAACTAAAAGGAAAATAATGAATTTTATATATGAAAAGTTTGTGCTACATAATGAGATTGGAAAAATTTTTATACTTGATGAATTGAAACTTGTCTATAATTAACAAATGAAATGAATAGGCAAACAGAAGACATTCATGATAAAATCTAACTATACCATTCAATTGTCTCTGAAAATTGACAAATCTTTGGTTTCAAAGGTTAAAGTATGTTGTGTAATTAATAGATATCACTTGGATCATAAGTAACATAATAATGAAAATCTTTGGGTGAACGATTAGTTTTTCTGAATGGATCATGGACGTTCGTTGTCATTGAAGTTCTGAACTTAACAGGGAAAAAAAGCAAATTGGGAATATTTTTGTGTTCGATTGAAAGTAGTTGAACTCTCCATGGTCTTGGTCGTCTGAGGACATATTGAGCTTCATGATCCTTTTGACCAGGCAGCCATGCCCTTGATATGAGGGAAGTACCAAATAGGTTGTTCGAAGAAGATCCTTCGTCCTGGAACTCACATGGAATTGAGCTCAATCTTATTTATGTCAGGAACCACAAACTTCGACAAAATTGATGGAGCCAGCAGTTCTCCATTTCTCCCAAGTAGAATCCACAATTTGGGTCCTCGAAGAAACAAATTTTAGTCAATGGTGTCGGTAATTACCAACCAGAAATAAAGTTTCCTCGAACACACTTTCTCTCATTTCATGGTCTCCCATTTCAGGATAGGTGACGACATGTTTGAGAACACGTAAGGGAGATCTGACCATGGACATAAATTATTCTCCTCAGTCATCATCTTCTTTCGTTTGCCTTTGCCACTAGCAGAGTTCAGAGCACCGATCACCAGCATCACATCCTTGCAAATCCATGCCTTCCCTTTTATGAACAAAAGAGAGAGATATATAGTCACATTATATGTAAAATAATCATACATATTATCATTTTCAAAAGCAATTAATTAAGAACATATAACATTGTAATCACTAGAACCCTTTAAAGGTCGCTCATAATCAACAATTTAACATGCGCTACCATTCAACATCTTTTCCCTTATAATGGCGACCACTAGGGTTAATGAAATATTGTAAACATAACCAACAAATAATTAGTACAGATGATAAGCAGCATCAACCCCAACAAGGGTGAGAACACAATTTCACGGCTCAAAAGCTCATTTGTTTGGAGGATTTTTAACCTTTCACACACTCCCTATCCGAAAGGAATTAGTCTCCAGCCAACAAGTCTAAGAATGTATCATCCTTTTAACCAAACCAAAACTGTAAACATATAAGGAAAACCAAAGTGTTTAGAAAAAATCACCTTAAGTGCTCGAAGAAGATAATAACTTTAAAAGCCATGGCACTAATTGATTTCCCTTTACCATCCATTTTTAAATCAAAACAAAAATTTTGAAGGAAATGTAATAATATGCCAGGCTCTAAATCGTCTTCCATCATGAATGAAAGAGATTGTGAGGAAAAAGGCTAACTTGTATACCGGGCTAGAGATGGATGGGAGTTGTTTATAGGAGATTTGAGGCGATGAAACCGATGGTAATGGTTTAAACAATTTTAAAAATAAAGAAAATGAAAAATAATATCACGTGATCTACAAATTGTTAACTAATAGAAATTTTTTGTCAAAGTTGGAGAAAGCATCATCACATGACGTCTAGCGTTACTGCCAAATATATATTTTGACTCGGATTCTCATAATCAGAAACATTATCATGTGACCTTTAGGCAGGGACGGATCTGCCGTGGGGGCACTGAAGGCACATGCCCCCACTCAGATCCGTATAGCTCTTTAGCATGTAGTATTATATATTTGTATCTAATAGTTTTTCACTTTTTCTCCAAAAGGTGTCCCCACTAGGTGAAAAGAATAAGAAAAAATTTATTACCATAGTCTGTAATAGCCAAAGCCAAACAATAACAAAACCAAAATTACTTGACTCCACACCACACTGATCCTCTTCAATTCATTTGTATATTACCAATTTTCAATCTTGTTTATCTCAATCACACAAATCCTCTTCCCCCATCCCCCACCCTTACTTTATCTACCCTTTCCCTTTTCTTCCCCTTTCCATCTTCCTTAAAAATTCTCTAACATAAAGAATTTTTACAATGGAGAGAGATGGAAATAAACAAAAGCAATAACTAACCATTAAGGAGGTATTTTTCTTGTAAATATTTTAAGAAAGCATTGATTTATTTTATTTTTTATTATAATTTTTATAAATTCTTAAAAATATTCAACTATTCTTTGGAAATTTTTATAATGATGAAATAATTTAATTAGATAATATTCAATTATACTTTAAATAAATTGAGTGTACATAATATTTATTTCATCATTTGTTTAAATTAGCGGGGATTGCAATTTTTTTGGCACAAGGAATTAAATTTTTTTAGTTATTCGAAACCATGATATTAATTTATTTATTTAGATGTTAAAGTACTAAATATAGAATATGTAATTGATAATGAATACATTTTGCAACGGTTTCAAGCTATGAAAACTCATAGAGAACTATTGTAATATTTTTCATTTGTAGAAATTATGCACTTGAATTAATTATATCTGTTTTTTTAATAAAAATTTGATTATATGTATTAGTGTGCCCTCACTGCTCATAATTTCTGGATCTGTCCCTGCCTTTAGGCGTTACTAAATCCAAATGTTTAATGCCAAATTCAATATGTTGACTCTTAGGAAGCAATATATATTTATATATTTTTTTATATTTACAAGTTAAACTTATCCGAGCCGAGTCGGTCCATATGCGGTAATGCTCTCCCTATAATGATTGTTTCCATTCACAAGACTCGAAGATCTTACTTAAGGGGATAAAGTGTCGAGTTACTTGACTCGACCTTGTACCTTGGTAGGAAATTGTTTATCTCTTTTTTTAATAAATATGCATTACGCGGTGATGCTATGGACAAATTAAATATCTAAAATTTGAGTTTAGGATGAATGAGGCTATACTAAAAGAGGCGATGATATACCGATTTTAGTGGTTAAAACAATTTTAAAAATGAAAAACTTTTAACCAATAGAATTTTTTTTTCAAAATTGTAGAAATCATCATCACGGGGCGTTTGAGCGTTACTACCATATGTGTGTGTTTGTATATATATATACTCAAATTCACAAAATCAGACAAACTTTAGCATGTAACCTTTAGGCGTTACTGAATCCAAATGTTTAATGCCAAAATCATTATGTTGACTCTTAGTGGAATAGTTTCTTATGAAATTATTTATTTCCTTTTTCAAAAAAAAAAATTTATTATGTGGTGATGTTCTGGGAAAAAATTAATAAATATCTAAATTTTGAATGTTTGTTTGGGTGTAAGATGATTGGGGCATTTGGATACAGTGAGGTTATACTAAAAGAGGCGATAATACTGATGTTAGTGGTTTAAACAATTTTTAAAATAAGGAAAATGAAAACCATCTTCACGTGATCTATAAAGTGTTAACCAATAGAATTTATTTTTCAAAATTGGGGAAAACATCATCACGTGACGTTTGAGTGTTACTACCAAATATATAATTTGACTCAGATTCTCAAAATCATACAAAATTTATCATGTTACCTTTAAGGTTACAGAATCCAATTCTTTAATGCCAAATTTAATTTGTCTTAGTGGAATAATTTCTTAGGAAATTGTTTCCTCTTCTAAAAATATGAATTATGTGATGCTACTTTGGAAATTTTGATAAATAGCTATATTTTGAGTGTTTGTTTGGAAAAATTATTAGATTGGATGGTGCTACAAGGTCAGACATGGGATCATCCACAAAAATGAACACAACTGATCAGAGATATTTCTATATCTTCTAAAATTACATTCCAAAGATATCATAATTTTGGGGACTTACCCTATACATTGTTAATTTTGAAAGTTGGGCTCAAAACCTTGGACTTAAATTGTGTCTAAACTTTAAGATTTCATTTGATGTCGTACAATTTTAGTGGTTGATCCCATAAATGTCATGGTAAGACCCTCCCATCAGAAAAT
>AWWV01010716.1:0-13205 GCA_001974805.1 Corchorus capsularis
AAACCAAAGCTACTGGCCTTGTCATCTTGTAAATGCAATCTTCATTTTCAGTATTTTATACTCATGTAAATGTACTTTAAATAAATCCCACTAAAGATTGAAATGCATGACTATGACCTACATGTGCCACTAGTCACCCATATGACTAACTAAACAAGGAAAATGAATATGATATGCCTAACCGGAAAGTGCTAAATGTGATGAACATGCTTAATGGACACAGGCCACCAAGTATCCATATAATTAACAAACAAGTGAAAATAAGTATGACCAAGCTTAATAAGAAATGAAAATGAAAATGGATATATACATGACTAATGTGACTAATGGGAAGATGATACCCTATGAAAGTGAAAATACCAATTGCAAACTAGGCCCATTTCTAAAAAGGGGTTTAACTTTAATGTGAAGAAAATATCCAAGGTGCACAATAAGATTTTTTTTATTTTCAAGTTGACTAAAATGAATTAGTTAATCTAAATTAAAAGCGTACTAGGAATTACCAAAATATCCCTGAATTATGCAAATGACCAAAATACCCTTAGTGCACGAATGACCAAAATGCCCCTATGTGATCCTAACGCCTATTAAGAAATAAATTGATTTAAATTGAAGGATACATGACAAAAATGGGTGTCTACAGCTGCTCCTCTTTGCGATCTTTCTAACCGTCGGGAAGTGTACAAAAGAGTAGTTTGTATACTTTCTGAGAGTTGGGAAGTGCGCAAAGACGTAGACACCTATCTGACTGAAAGTTTTAAACAAGTAAATTGAAATTTTTAGGATAGAACCCCCTGGATCAATCGAAAATAGCTTGTGAAAGCCCCACTCTAAAATAAATAACTTGAGAAAAACCACCCTGGATCATTCCGAACTGGACTGAAGAATGACCACCCTCGATCATTCCGACGCAAACCGAAGAAAGACCATCCTGGGTCAACTGAAATAAACTGAAAAACGACCACCCTCGATCATTTCGGACTAACTGAAGAAAAGACCACTCTGGTTCATTGAAGCATTGAATAATTGGAGAATTGAAGAAAGACCATCCTGGATCATTGAAGTAAATTGAAGAATGATCGCCCTGGACCAATTGAAATTAACTGAAGAAAGATCGCCCTGGATCGAGTAACTGAAGACGGACCACCCTGGGTCAATGTGAAAGTCACTTTTAGAGAGATCGCCCTGGATCGACTTGAAAATAACTGAAGAAATACTGCCATTGACCAATACAAAACTATCTAAAAGACCATCCTAGGTCATGTAACTGAGGAAGATCACCCTGGATCGATTAACTGAAGATGGACCACCCTGGGTCAATTTGAAAATCACTTTGAGAACGATCACCTTGGATCAAATTTGAAAGCAACTGAAGAAAGACCACCCTGGGTCCATTGAAATCATTGAAGAGAGACCGCCCTGGATCAATTGAAATTTACTGAATGGGGACCACCCTGGGTCCATCAACTGAATGACCTGCCCGGGTCATCTTGCGTAACTTGGAAATTAACTTGAGCATCTTAAGGCTTCTTTGAACAATTTGTTCTTATGATGAATTCTGATTGTTGGGATCTTTCCTTAGGAGAACCTGCCCTGAAAGTATGCTTTAATGCCAGTTAAAATGCATCATGATGTAATGCCAATGCATGGTAATGCAAGGCGTATGCATGATGTGTTATGAATTTTCCTTTGATTCGGGGTTCATGGCTCTGCATAGTTCCCAAATGTGCTTCATCAATCCTTTGTCTTAGCACCTGCCATCCCTCTAAATTGTTGTTTCTTGAACTAACCACTTTCAACAAGCTTTATTCCTCCGTCCTCATTTCCTACCCTGCCCCCAATTTGTCCTTTCCTTGCATGTTCTATGCCCCATTTTCTTTCTGAATAGTATCTGTTCTAGCTTTCGGTTCTCTTGCCCCAAGTGACTGTTTACTTCTTCCAATCCCTATTTTGCATTTTTTGTGGATAGTTCCACGCATGTTCGCCCTTCATTATCAGTGATGCAAGTATTCAAAAGCATTTATTACTAAGAAATATCTATATTTCACCCAAAATATGTTTTAAATAAATAAATGATATATATAAGAAAGGTAGCGCCTCCTGACGATGAACGCTCTGACGACGATTTGGTGACGTTGCCAAAGGATTCTCAAACCAAGTTTTGGTGTTGCTATTCCCGACTCAGTCTGGACCAGACACTCACCCTTTCGACCTTAAGAGATGTTCTTGAAGTATGTTCTCCACTGGTTGTGCTTCTTCAATTTGAACTGTTTCTTGCAGGTTTTTAGTCTGAAATTGTCCATTCATCTTATTCTTTTCCATCCCCTGTTTACTATTTCCTTCGTCTTGTTTCCTTATCGAAGCTTTGGGTGGCTACTAGAATCCCCATCCTTGCTCTAGACTGCCCTTTCGGGTTTTCACCCTAGAGCTTTTTTTTTAATTTTTAATTTTTAATTTTTTTTGCACTTGAAAGCCCCAAATTCACCCGAAAACCTTTTTTGAAAGTTTTGACTCAAAACATTTTGCAAAAAGGACTATTATTTTTTGTTGAGGAAAAATCTCTTCTCGAATGTCCTCACTTGATCAAAGATGGACTTTTATTAGGCCGTAATGTAGGTGGTGCTTTAAGGATGCCAAAGAAAGGATATAAAGGCTCAAAAATATAATTAAGGGTATTTGAATCAAAGATCATTTGTGTCGTGTGAAGGATATTCTCATACTAATTGTCCTTTGCTCCATCCTATACTTTCGTTTTCCCTTTTACTTCCTTTTTCAATTTTCATTTTTTTCGCTCTTTTCCTTTTATTGATTTTTTCTTCTTTCTTTTTTTCGAATTTCTTGATGGAGTGGACTCAATGCCCTTTACTCATTACTATTGGGATGCTCCATTTGAATGCAAACCCCTTCTCTCGAGGCTAACCCTTCTTTACCTTTGCCCCCCCCCCCCCCAGTGTGGAGGGTGATCCTTGATTAGGATTTATTGAAAAGAAATTAATTAGGCTCAAAAGGGGGACAACAAAGGATATTTTCTACAAGTGAAGGGAATATGAAAGAAAGCCATTTATCACTTCAAGGTTGGATATCTTCATCAAAGAGCATCACTCATGAAAACAAATTTTCAAAACCATTTTTTAGAAATTATTTTTTTGAAAAATCTTTTAAAATAATATGACTCTTTTGAAAATTATTTTGTTGGACTCCCCTGGAGGCCCCGAGTGCTTTTTCTTAGTCTTTTTTCTTTTTCTTCTCTTCTCTTTTTTTTATTATTATTTTTTTATTTGGATGGGAACTATTTTTGAAAGAGAATCTTGCGCCCTGGTTAGGATGACCTGCATATTTGAGTTTGGCATTGGCTGATTCCTTTACGTCCAATGCTTATCAGCTTTGTGGATCCTTATGGAGTAAATCTGTTCTAATCTCGAAAGGTCTGAGGGTAGTGTCTGATCCTCAGTGTCTTCATGGTCGGGTTTGTTAGCATTTTGCATCATTGAACCCTGGCTCATCTCGAGCGTATTTGCATTCATCGTCAGGTTGTATGAACAACAAAATACACATATATATATATATATACCAAAAAGCAAAATGGCGAATAGTAATAGAGTAAATGAATTTGGAAACTTATATATAAACTTTTGAAATGCACTTTATTTCATTACTCATGATAAAAAGAAAACAGGTAAGATGACATGCATGTAAAAGAAAGCCCAACACGGAACTATTCACCAACACTCTTAGGCATAAGTGCCGGGATAAAAGTTATTACATCTCCCTACTACTTGAAGTGAAATGACATTCATGCTTTGACACATTTCTTGGGACCAACTGGTATCTCTCTAACTGTCATACTTGCCTCCCATACAGAATTTAATTTGATACTCATCCATCAGCCTTTGCACTTTTCCTTTGAATTCTGGGCACTCACAGATCCCATGTATCCCGCCATGATATGGACATATTTCTGCTAGCTCTCCATCTTCAAACTCCCCTTTTTCGACCATTCCTGCCTTCACTAAAGCCTTAAAAACTGACCTAAGAGAAGTGCTTATCTCAGAAACCTTCCGCTTGATAATCTCTCCAGTCCCAACCATGTTTGCTTGTGATTTTCCATGATCCGGTAAGGGATTAACTTGTGCCACATTGCCAAAACTTAGCTTCCCGGACCTTACTAAATCTTGTACAGCATATTTCAACCTCCGGCAATTCTCGGTTGAGTGCCCCTCAGACCCGGAGTGATAATCGCAATGAGCTTTAACATCATACCATGTTGGTAGTGGAGGTTTCATGGGATTAACATAAGGCAACCTTTGCAGTAAATTTTGCTGGAGTAGTTGGGGCAGAAGTTCAGTGTAAGTGTATGGAATCGGGTCAATGGGGACTTTGTTCTTTATGGGATCTGTACTTCCTGAAGAGTAAGTTGGAGCTTTCTGTTGTGATGGCTGTGAGGAACCTGGGATAGGATTAGATGGCCTTGCACAGAAGGGTGCCCCTCCAACTGCATTGATGTCTCCCGAGTGCTGATAATTGTAAGGATAGGCATGAGGTGGTGCAGAGTACTCATAAGCATGGTAGGAAGGTTGGACCGGTATGGGTGGGCGATAGTAGTTGGCTGAGTTCTGGCCATACTGAGGGTAATTGTATGTCGGAGGGGGATAATAAGGTTTATAGGGTTCCTCATTGACATTACTGACTTCCTCCTTCTTTTTCCCACCCTGTCCCTTCTTTGCTTCATCTGCGACAATGATCCTTCCTGACTTGATACTATTGTCCAATTTCTGCCCTATCACCACTATCTTTGCAAAAGCTTCACCTGACATGTTGAACAGTTTTTCATAGAAGATGGACTTCTGGGTGTCGATGAAGAGACCTGAAATTTCTGTTTCCTCTATTGATGGCCTGACTTGAGCCGCCTTATCCCTCCATCGTTGAGCAAACTCTGTATAACTCTCAGTGGGCTTCCTTTCCATTGCCTTCAAAGTCTCTCTGGTTGGGGCCAGTTCAACTAAATACTTGTATCGATCGAGGAAGGCCTTTGCAAGATCATCCCAGGATGATGCCTATCAAGCTGATTATACCATATAGAAGCTGTCCCTGCCAGGCTATCTTGAAAACAGTGAATCATAAGCTTCTCATTGCTCGCATAGGGACCCATTTTCCTTGTGTAGCTCCTCAAATGGTTGTTCGGAAAATCCTTAGTTCCGTCAAACTTTTCAAATTCAGGGGTCTTGAACTTTGGTGGTATCACTAGTCCATCCACCAGAGAAAGTTCTAAGGTGTCAACAAGTCTATAATAACTGTTAGATCCTTCTAGCCCACGGAGCCTTTCCTCCAGCAAACTCAACTTGCGCTTGTTCTCCTCAATCGGATCATCCTTCTTCTCAGTAACCCCTGTTGGCATACCTTGCTGAACCATGAATGTCCCGGGGTCATAGTGTACTGGATTCTGAATAGGGGGATATTAAGTACCACCACCAGAAGTCCCAGGATGAGCATAATATAGTGTTGTATGTGTATAGACGTACCCTAATGGCGTATTGTCAACAAAATCAGCCGGTGCCTTGCCATTGTTCTTAGGGTTGCTACCTACATCAACCTTTCCACCAGAATCATCTGCTTTCTGATTCATTGTTCCCTCTTTTGGTGTAGTATCTAAAGGCCCAGTCAGTTTGTTCAACATTTCTATCATTTGTTTCAACTGTTCTTTCATCTCATCTCTATCACGCTTCAGTTCTTCAAGTTCTTCACTAGTCTGTCCTGCCATTGCTCTAGCTTTTGACCACGTGAAATATCGGTGTTGCAGATGTTGATCTATCTTAAAACCTTTAGAACGGAACCATGAATTAGAAACTCCTTTATGAATGCAAATGATGTTATGATGCATGACAAATTATATCAAGTTAAACATGACTGATTGCATTATTATGTCTGAATGAAATGGAATATGTACATAGATGAAATGTCTAGACATTTGCCACAGGACAATGGGAACGAAAGATGCTTGATTAAGCTTTGACAAGGTTTTAATCTTAGGACTTAATCGAGCATCTTGCATCCCGATTGTAATCTGGCAACTCCTATGAAATGAATGAAAAATGAATGATGCCGAAGAGAAATAAAGGGAAAATAAGAAAACAGGGAGGAACGTTAGTAACAATTCAAAAATATGTCAAAAGCAAAGCAAATAAATGACTATTAAAGAAAAGTTTGAAAAAGAAATTGCCCCTATTTGTTTTGTCAAAAACCATTTTCCATGAAATTCTTGGCAAATATGTTGCCTTGGGGCAAGTTGGTCCACTTATTGTGAGCAATGCGATTGCTCACTCTACTATTCAATTTTGCAAAGACGAAATAGTAAAAGGTTAGAAATGTTCCTTTTGCGTACCCGGGTTCATCCTCACGGGATTGGCTCTACCTAGGCTGGATGTCTCTCGAGGATCTACATGTTGGGTGAGGTTTCACACTAGATCTAAAGGTTCCCAGACTGTCCTTGCTGTCGCCCACTCTAGGCTAGTAAGGTCTAGACTGAGTGGAAGTATTTGGCAAAACCCACACGGAGACGATTGTCACACGAAGGTAAGCTACTTTACTTCCTCCTAAAGGGATAGAGCTCCGGTATAAGCTCATGCAGAATGAAAATGCAAGTTATTTAGTGCTTGTGTGAAGGAACACACAATCCTTTACCAATTCCTAACCCAAATTACTAGACTACCCCCAAGAAGAGAAACAATGCATGATAAGTTAGGTAGAATATATACAAGATTATTAAAGCATGTAAGCATAAAAAGCATAAAGAAAGGCAAGAATAAACAATGATAAATAGGCATGAATAAACAAAAATGTGAGCAAACAACCAATTATGCAAACCCTAGTTAACTCTAAACTAGCATTCAGTTTGACTCTCTAACGATCCCCAGTGGAGTCGCCAAGCTGTCGCAACGTGCGTGTCCGTGGTCCGAACCCTACTGCTGAACGACTTGAAAGAGGGATCCTACCCCTTACTGAGTTCTAGGAGTCGTCACTAATCTGTTTTTTTTTTTTGCCTAGGTGTGATTAGCCACCTATCCAATTATTAAGTTTAATATTAACCTATGCTCGGCAAAGGTAACACTAAACCTAATAAAGTCTACTTAACTAGAGATTCTATGGTCCGGGAGTTGGGTACGCGTGGGGAAGGATTAGCACCCCCACGACGCCCGTCAAAAGACGGCACTAACTAGTCTAGACTACCGTGGGTTTCTATTATCGGTTGTCTGTATTCTTAAATATTCATGCCCTTAAACTCTTCTATTAATCCTAAAACTCAAGCAAAATAAACAAGCAAAAACGGGTTTTGAATTTTCGAAATAAGAATGTAGGGAACTTTCCCATTTTCTATTTTTGTTCTCTTTTTGGGCTCCTCATGATGAGGATTTTCTTTAAAACTTACCATTAAAACTATTATTTTTCTTGAAAACTGTTATTTGTCAGGAACTTTCCCTTCTTTTGAAAACTAAAAAAAAGACTCTTTTTGATTGATTGATTTTTTGTCTTTCGAAAAAACCAAAGAGAACAAATGCAAGCACAAACTCTTTTTTTAATTTTCGAAAAAAGATTTTTATTCTTTCTTTTCTTGGATTTTGTTAACAACTAATTCTCTTTTTTTTTTTTTAATTAACTCAATTACCCTGAATTAAGCCTTTATTACTGATTATCTTTCTGTGATTCTTAACTGACTCAGTCACCCTGAATTAAGCCATTTTATTTTCCCTAATCTCTTCATCTTACTAAACTTAATTACCCTGAATTAAGTTACTTACTGAACTACTTCATTACCCTGAATTAAGTTACTCATTAGCTCAATTAACTACCCCGAATTAAAGTTGATTACTGACTCACTTAATTACCCTGAATTAAGTTGATTACTGAATTACTTAATTACCCTGAATTAAGTTAATTACTGACTGGCTTAATTACCCTGAATTAAGTTACTTATTACTGATTCACCTTCTCTTACTTCTTGAATCTTGATCTACTTTCTTTTGAATTTTAATCTTTGGTTAATCACTGGATTTGGTCTTAAATGCATGGATGCACGTGATGCATGAAAATCCAATTTCAATTTTAATTACCCATTAATTATATGAGGAACGCTTTTGATCGCCTCCCAATAAATGGTAAACGGTCTCCGGACATTTCCAAGCCTCAGGGAGAAAGCGAGCAAACTCAGACACGCATGAATGAGCCGCCTGCCCTTTCCCATCACAGGAGTCACTTTAATTGATCTCAAATGAACATAGTAACTTGCAACAATTTATGCAAAATAAACATGAATGTGAATGCTTAACTAACACTTTTCAATTTTCCCTAAAATATTCACAACCTAAATTATTTACTTAATAAAAAAGCTAAGAAATTAACTTGAATTAAACCTACTCACAAATCATAGATTAAAAGGCCAAATCTTGCTCTTAACTTTCCAAAATCTAATCTTTTTAAACTAAAAATCACATTTTTACTTAAACAGTTTACCAAGATTTAATTTTTATAACTAAAGGTCATATTTTTACTTAAAAAATTAAACTGTCAGGGACTAAACAACATAGAATCTCAAATCTTTAACTTAAACAAATATCAATCAGGGAGTAAATTGAAGAGGGAAGAAATTCTACCCCTGAAACGACGTCGCACGACTTAAGCAGACTCTTTTTTTCTTTTTCTTCTTTTTCTTCCTCTTCTATTCTCCTCTTCTTCTTCCTCCCTCAATCTCGACTCTCCCTCGCCCTGAAACCGACCCCCGACGCTGCAACTTCCCTTTCTGTTAGTTGCCCTAGTTAAACCCCAACTCCCTAAAGCAGAAAGATCCTACCTTTTCTTCTTAATACCCGAAAACCAAACCAAAATCCGAACTAAACCTATGAGCAAACAAAGCCATCAAAACCGAAACCTAAACCCACGAGATTCCGGCGAACTAACCGATAAACCGCTTCCAAAATCGACACAAACGATCCCCAACGATGACTAAACAAAACCCACAAACGTATTTGAGGAAACAAAGCCTAAAACCGAAAATCTAAATGGTTTTGAAATCCCAACAATTTGAAAAAAACGAAGAAAATAAAACGAGTAGCAGAAGACTTCAGGCTTCCTCTATGGCTCGGAAATGTTCCAAGGCAGGTAAGCCTTCCAAACGCTTCTTGCTTCTCTGTATATTTTTTTAAAAAAACCCTGGCCTCTTCTTTTTGATCTATAAACCCTAGATTTCCAGAAAAATTCCCCTTTTCCCTTTTTTTCAATTTCCGCCCCCTCTTCCTTTTTCTTTCGAAAGTATGATATATATATCCCTTATGTTCGGATCCTCACCGTATATTGCTTCCTCAATCTTACGGTTTGCTATTTTTTATTTTTCCCCATTTTTGTTTCAATCCTTATTTTGTCTCTTTGTGATTTTGGGATGCTAGCAGTAAGATATTCCTTAACCTTGTCTGTTTGTGAGCTATGATTTTGTTGTTGCACGTGTGGGGTGGTGTGCTGGTTGCTGAGCTGGCTTTTCAAAGGGAAAACTTCCCTTCTAACTCCTTATATAACAGAATGAAATCAAGAACTTATCTGCTAGAATTGAATGATCGTGTGAACTTGGATAGTTTCTTAACTGCCTTATGATTAAATTGAAATGCTCTTTGGACTGAAATTCTTTGTTATTCCAATGCTTGCCTTTACAATGAACCTATTTTGTTTAACTGTGCCATCCCTAATTGCTCGATGACTCTGTTTCTGTTTTTGAGCTTGCTGCAATTCAATACCATTGGTATATTGCTCTGTTTTTGGTGAATTTTATGCTAATGAATGAGCTAAAATGCATGCATGTATACACAAGTTAGTAAAATGCAAAAATGTATGTCGAATGTATAAAATGATGGAACTGCTATGTATGAAAATGCCATGGATTTGGTGATTAAATTGAAATCAGAAAACTTGATTTTGTGGAATGAAATGGTATGCAATGTAGTGACTCTGGGGTAACTTGACAAATCCTGTTTATCTCCTCTGTATTTCGAACCTGTGCTTTGATCTTTGCAAATTGCATTTGCCATGTTTTGCCATTTGACCTTAGAATGTTGTTATGTTCTGTTTCTCTATTGCATCTTCCTAGTTGAACATTGCCATTGATTTCATGCTTGAGTTGCATTGGGAATTTTGGGGTTATCGAATCTGTATTAGCCATGTTGTATTTACATTGCTTCATGTATGCTTAGTCCCCTATTCCCTTGTCTATTTGCTGCCTTTTATGCCTCATTTGCTTGATGCTTATAAGTCAGTTTTGTACTCTGCACTTACCCCTCTGAACTGCTTACTTTGCTTTGCTTTGGGTGACCATGCATGTCTGAATAAAGTGCTGGGATTATTTGTTGTTGTGAGCTTGTTCTTTTCTGCTTGCCATCATTTCCAAGGCTTGTCGCTATGTCCGGGTCCGGGGTCTCCGAACCCTACCGTTTAACGACTTTAAAAGGTACTATAAAACTAAGGGAGTCGCCACTAATCTTTTTTAGCCTAGGTGTGATTAGCCACCTATCAGATTATTAAGCCTAATGTTAACCTAAGCTTGGCGAAGGTAACACAAAACCTAATAAACGGTCTTCTAACCAGAGTCCTAATGGGTTCGGGAGTCGGGTACGTGTGGGGAAGGATTAGCACCCCCACGACGCCCGTCAAAAGACGGCACTGACTAGTCTAGACTTAACCATGGGTTTTCATATTTGGTTGTTTTCTATCTTTAATATTCATGCCATTTGACTCTTTTATACTAACTAAATTACTAACTTAACAGATTCTTCTTTTTATTAATTGCCATATTTACTAATTATCCTCTTCTTACTGATTAGCATTTTTAATTTCTTTTGCTACTTTTATCATTTTTACTCTTTTCTTACTCTTTTTACCAATTACTCTTTTCTTACTCTCTTTTATTTATTACCACTTTTTACTCTTCCTTTTTTCTTATACTGACTACCATTTTACTCTTTGAATTACTGATCACCCTTTACTCTTTACTGATTACTATTTGACTCTTACTAATTATCAGTTTGCTCTTACTGGTTACTATTTTACTCTTACTGGTTATCTTTTACTGATTACTATTTTACTCTTTACGGATTTTACTCTTTACTGATTACCTTCTTACTTTTTACTGATTACCATTTTACTCTTTTACTGATTATCATTTTCTGCTCCTTTTTTTACTGATTACTCTTTTACTTTTTACTGATTGGCTTTTGCTTTTTACTGATTACCTTTTTATTTCTTACTGATTAGCTTTATACTCTTTACTGATCACCTTTTCACTCTTACTGATTTCCTTTTACTTCTTACTTGTTACTTTTTCACTCTTACTGATTACTATTTTACTTTTTTACTGACTATTATTTCACTCTTGTTGATTACCTTCTTACTTTTTAATGATTACCTTTTACTCTTACTAACTACCATTTTACCCTTTCAGATACTTTTTACTTTTTACTGATTGCATGCTATTCTTCTGCTCTCTTACTTTGAATCTTAATTACCACTTTAATTATCAATCTCTTCTTAACTTAATTATTAGTCTCTTTTGCTTCCTTTCTTAATTACTGATTACTAATTTTACTCCCTTTTTTATCATCAATTTACTAATTAACCGCTCAACTCTTAATTATGATCACTTTAACCCTTAATTATCGATTCACTGATTACCATTTTTACCTTGGCCCTCTAATTAATGATTAATCTCTTACCTTGCCTATCAATTTACTGATTACTATCTTTTATCTGATTACTGATTTACTGATTACTATTACCTTAACTCTGATTAATCTCTTTTTACTTAATTACTGATTTACTGATTACTGCTACTTTGACTCTGATTTACCTCTTTTTACTTAATTACTGATTTACTGATCACTATTACCTTAACTCTGATTAATTTCTTTTTACTTAATTACTGATTTACTGTACTTCTATTACTCTTTACTGATTATCACTTTACTCTTTACTGATTACCATTTTACCTTTTACTGATTGCATCTTTCTCATTGAACTTAATCACTGATTACCTTTCCTTGTTGAACTTAATTACTGATTGCCCTTTTTACTTTTTGGAACTTGGTTACCTTTTCCCATTTTCCTGACTGATTCCCATTTTCTTTCTTTTCCTTTTTTAGATTTTTCTTCTATGATTCTTAACTTATTGATACACTAGACTCTTAAATGCATGGATGCACATGATGCATGAAATTCCAACTTGAGAATTGTTACCCATTCTTTATACGAGGAAGTCCTTCAGACACCGTCCAATAAATGGTAAATGTCTTACGGAATTTTCCAAGCCTCCAGGAGAAGGCGAGCAAACTCAGACACGCATGAATGAGCCGCCCTCCTTTCCCTTCACGGGAATCATTTCAATTTTAGTCTCATGTGCATGTCATTGACAACATTAGTATGGAATTTAAATATGGATGCATATGAAGCTATTTCTAAATTGTAATTTTATTATACCTATGTTGGATTAAAACCATTAAGCCCAAAGAGTAAATAAGTATTAAGCCCAAACCATCCAATTATAAACATCAGAGCCCAAACCTTAAATAACATACCTAAAACCCAAATTCTAATTTACTAATTTCCCAAAATGCATTTTTATTTCCACATTACTAAGATAATTTCTAATCGTTTTATTATTAAGCTTTAAAATTAATCTACTTAACCACATAAACTACACTATCCAAGCAAAAACATCTCTTTTTGGATTCTATATTATCTAGCAATTTTCCAAACTATTTTTACTAAAGACCAAGTCACTAATATCAATCCCGAGTTATTAAATCTAATTTTGTAAAAATCTAAATTAGTTAATCATTGAAAACTAAAAACTAATTCAAATTAATTACTAACCTAAACCTCAAATTGAACTAAACTATGACTAATAAGACTCAATTGCACGGAACTAGGACCTGATTGCACTAATGTATGGACTTAATTGAAAAGAATTAAAACCTTACCTGAAGCGGGTCGGACCGCGGGTCATCCAATGGGAAACGGGTTGGGCTCTAGGTTTAGCATAAATACTAAACCCTAACCCTATTTTTCCAACTTCATCTTCTTCCTTCCTTTGTCCCTGCGCCGCCACCTAAACGGAAATCACCCCTTTGCCTGAGCCGCCCTGCCTCGCCGTGTCGGAGCTTCGCCGGAGCACGGAT
>AWWV01010719.1:0-15112 GCA_001974805.1 Corchorus capsularis
CTGATTTCACCATTCCTCCCATGCACAGCCCTGCACATGAGGTCTTTTAAAAGACCTTCAACGCTCGGCTGCATGCTTGCTTGACTACCCCCTTTGCATGTTCATTGTTTCATTTAGTGTTGCTGCACTGTTTTTGCATTTTTTTAAAGCCCTCCGACCCTTTTTGGCTTACACCAATTAATGGTGTTTAGTCTTGAATTTGGGGGGCACATTTTACATCTTTGCAGGTTACTAAAGACTAAGTAAAGAGAAAGCCAAGTCAGAAGAGAAAAACCAACCTTATGAGGACCAAAACTCAATTCAAGATGTAATATGCAAAGCCAAAGGAATTGTAAATAAAGCTCCCCTTTTTGTATTTTTGTAAAGTAGGAAAAATGTAAATATCTTATGAGGAAATGCAAAGATGAATAAATAAAATGCTCTTTTTCTCTATTGTGATTTTCTAATTTCTATTCTTTGGTGTTTTATTTTATTTATCATTGTTTTACTAATATGCCATGAAATGAAAAAAAAACACACAAAAATGCAAATCCAACTCATGCAATGTCTAACTAATTGCTAAAGGGTTAATTAATCAATGAACTAATTGAGCTTTAAACTATATGATTAAAATGCAACAATACCTAGCTAAATGAAGATGCAACTAAATTACTAAATGAAAAAATGCCAAGGTGCGTATTAAGATTTTTGGTTTTTCGAATGCGATAAAATGAACAAGCTAATATAAATTAAAAGTAGATTAAGAATGACAAAAATACCCTTCTAAAATAAAAAAAATGACCAAAATGCCCCCTAGATGTGAAAATGACCAAAATGTCCCAGGATGACTCTAATGCTAACTCGACCCAAATTAAAGGATATAGGACAAAAACGGGTGTCTACAGTCCAGAATATCAGTGATGTACTTCCTTCGAGAGAGAAAAATGCCATTATTTCTAGTCTCAACTTCAACACCGAGGAAGTAATTTAAGTGTCCAAGATCCTTTAGAGAAAACTTTGAAGAAAGAGCTGCACTAAACTTCTTCATAAACTCATCATTGTTACCAGTTAGTATAATATCATCAACATATACTAACATATATGCTAAAATGTCATCTTTAAAGTATATAAACAATGAAGTATCAGCAAGTGAATTTTGAAAACCATAGGTTTTGAGAAAAGTGCTCAAGGCAAAATACCAAGCTCTTGAAGCCTGTTTCAAACCATAAAGAGCTTTCTGCAACTTGCAGACATAGTGTGGTCAAGCTCTGTCAGCAAACATGGGTGGTTGTTTCATAAAGACTTCTTCTTTCAGTTCCCCTTGCAGAAATGCATTGTTAACATCCATTTGATGCAATGGCCATCCATTTGACACTTCAATACTCAATATCATTCTTACAGTAACAGGTTGAATGACAGGATTAAATGTTTCATGATAATCCAGTCCAGCTCTCTGTGTAAAACCTTTTGCTACTAGTCTTGCCTTGTACCTAGAAATGTTCCCATCAGAATTCTTTTTAACCCAAAACACCCACTTACAACCTTGACAATTCGAGCAGAAGGTGGTGGAACTAGCTCCCAAGTCTTGTTCTTATGCAAAGCCTCTAGTTCTTCATGCATTGCTTCTTTTCAGTGAGGAATTTTAACAGCCTTGGAAGCACAAGTTGGTTCCTCAGTCGGCTCAAGTAGATACTTGGTAGCTGTGAACATCTTTTTAGGCTTGTAAATCTGATTTTGGGATCTAGTTGTCATGGGATGAGTACGGGTAGGTTGAGAGACAGAAGATGCAGGTTGAATATTGGAAGAAGAATGAATTGAAGGTGAGAGTGAATTTGTTACCTCATTAGTTGGTAGAGCAGAATTGTCCACTGATGAAGCCACTGGTGGAGTTGTAGAAGAGTTTGCATCAACACTAGAAGAGTGAATGGAAAGAGGTTGTTGTGTTACTACTGTTTGCGTAACTGGAACATCAGTGAGCACACTAGTTTGAGAAGCAGGAGGCTGGGAAGCTGCATAATTGGAACAAGATGCAAAAGGAAACCTATATTCATTGAAAAGGATATGACGAGAGACAAAGATTCTTTTTATATCTAAGTCTAAACACAAATAAGCATTCTGATTTTTTGCATATCCTAGAAAAACACAAGGCATCGATTTGGGAAAAAGCTTATGTTGAGAATAAGGTTTTAACCAAGGAAAACATAGACATCCAAAAACTTTGAGTTTACTGTAATTTGGAGTCTGATGAAACAAACATTCATAAGGACTTTTATTAGAAAGAACTTTAGTTGGTAATCTGTTTACCAGATAGATAGCTGCTTGAAAGGCATAAGGCCAAAATTTCAAAGGCATGGATGCATTATGAAGAATAGTAAGGCCAGTTTCTACTATGTTGCGATGCTTCCTTTCTGCAACAACATTGTTCTCAGGGGTATGTGGTGGCGTTTGCAAGTGTTGAATAACAAAGGAACTGAAAAAGGACTTTAATTTTTCATACTCACCACCACAATCAGAGAATACAGTTAGAATATTTGTCTTAAAAAACTTTTCCACAAGAATTTTAAATTTGGGAAAGATGGACTAGACATCAGACTTAAACTTCATGGGAAAGAACCAAGTATATCTTGTATGATAATCGACAAAGCTAACATAGTATTTGATTCCATCAGGAGAAGGAATACGAGCTAGACCCCAAACATCAGTAAACAGAATTTCAAGTGGTGCTTTAGTGACAAAATTCAAATGATCAAAAGGTAACTTATGGATTTTATTGCAAGCACAAGAAGTACAAAGTTCAGTAGCTGAATTTTTAAAGCAAGGTAAATCAAAATGATTAACAAGAAATTGCAGGGTTTGAGATGAGGGATGACCCAATCTCTGATGCCAGATGTGCTTGTTTTGTCTTGTGCCAACTAAAGCTAAAGTTTTCCCTCCAAGAAGAGAATCAGCAGGAGGAAACTGATATACACCATCCTTATTCAGGCCTCGAACTAGTGGCTTCCTCGTAGACAAGTCCTTCACCAAAAAACAAGAATCAAAAAATTCATATGAGACATGATTATTTTTGCAAAATTTAGAAACTGAAACAAGATTGTTGTTGGCTTGAGGAACAACTAAAATATCTTTTAATGCAAAATAGTTATGTGGAGTGTTAAGAGTAGCAGATCCAGTATGAGAAATTGAAAGACCAGTACCATCTCCAACATATAACTCATATGTGCCATCATAAGGCGTGTTGAGATCCAGATGCTCCAATTTGGCAGTTACATGATGAGAAGCTCCTGTATCAGCTATCCAGGGAGTGTTCTTCACTGGTGTGTGGGAGGCAGGCTTTACAGTGGCATGATTAGCAGTCATTGGAGCTTTCTGAGGCTTGATTTTGCGACACCATTTAGCAGAATGTCAAGGCTTATCTCAAAACTTGCAGGTAAGCCTAGTGCCATGTGCACCAGTGGATTGAGAGGGCCTGAAATTCTGTTTTGATTGATGATTTTGGTTTTTGAACCTGTTACCATTGTTGTTGTGTTGTTTTTGAGCAGAATAGGCTATTGCAACAATTTGATCAGTGGCAGAGTCTTGCTTTTTCAGAAAGAGCTCATAGTCACACATCTTCTCCATTAATTCTTCATAGGAAATAACAGATTCCCTTGCTCGAATTCCTACAGCAATTTCCTTGTATTCTTGACCAATGCCATTGAGAGCATAGATCACAAGATCATCTTCCGAGACTGGAAAGTTGATTAGTGCTAAGTCATCAGCAATAGTACGAATGGACTGGAAGTATTCACTTACAGATTTGGAACCCCTTGGTTGAGCCAGCTTGTCCTTCAGAGACATCATCCTTGATCTGCTCTTGCTGGCATACATATGAGTAAGCTTGTCCTAGGCTTGTTTGGACGTTTGGCAAGAAGCAATAAAGGGCACCACTCCTTCTGTTAAGGAGGAAATAATTCCATGAAGCAAGAGTTGATCTTGCTGAAACCACAACTCATACTCAGGATTTGAAATGGTGGAAGTTGTTCCATTTGCAGCAGCAGATTGAATGGTTGAAGGAGGAGAGGTTTTTGTTCCATCAACAAATCCCAGTAACTTATGGCCAAGCAATAAAGAATTGAATTGAGCCCTCCATGAGGGATAGTTATTTGAGTTTAATTTTATGGGGAGTTGGGCAGCAGAATTGATGGTTACGAGACTTGAAGAAGGGTTAGAAGTTGATGAAACAGTGGTTGTAGACATGATGAAAACGATAGAAAGGGAAGAAAGGGAGAGAAAAAAAAACGTTGTTAAGCTTTCAAGCTCTGATTACCATAATAGAAGAAGATAGAATTGGGAAAAATGTGTTAATTTGTATTTGAGTATGAGTGTAGCTTATATAGCTGTACAGAATATATCTGATAAGATTACATATACAATTGAATTTAAACTAGGATTAAACCTATTCTTAAGGGATAAGATCTGGGTTCAAATACTTTGAGATTTGAATTTCGATTTCCCTCTAATATTTTCTACTATAGAGGACTAGGTTATTAAATTATACTCCCTCTGTCCCTAATTATAAATCCCCTTCTAGAAGGTTTTTTTGTCCCAATTTATAAGTTCCTTTAGCAAAACCAATGCATATCTATTAGTTATTTCCAAAACTAACCTTACAAGTGGTAGTATTAGTTAAGAGAGTGAATAGGAGGAGAGAGAGTAAGTGGGCAAAAGAGAATATGGGCAAAAATAGAATAAGAAGGTAAAGTTACATAAAATTTTGAATCCTAACTAATTTTGTTAAACTTGATGATATAGTTAAAAGGGACTTATATTTAGTGAGAGGGAGTATTAAGCAAGATCTCAATCTCGAGTTTTGTTAATGGAGAATATCTATGCTATAAGATTTTTTCCCATTTGAGATTTGATGCAACTTGAATCTCGAATTGATCAAGTTCAATATAACTACCAGATACTTGGAATTAAGTTTATACGGAAAAAAAAATTGCATTTAAAATAGGAACACTTTGGAGTTTGGACATAAATTTTATATATTTAGTTTGAGGGTAAAGAGTCTCAAATTATTGGAGCATGTAGCTACTCCTCGAGGGACAGTCTAGTGTGCAATTATATAATTGGAATGTTGTTGTATAGAATCCTTCTAAGCAATTGATTGCAAAATTCAGACTCGATTTTGAGTTTAATCAACACTTCAACCTCAAAGTGGCTGGCTTTCTTTTTTTTAAGTCTCATTTTTCACCAAGGTAAACTTTGAATTATTTTTAAAATTCTAAACTTAAATAAAAATAAAATTGTCTACTGTTCAATTTCACACAAACATTTTTTTTTTTGAAGAAATTTCACAAACGAATTTAATTACAAATAAATTGCTACATTTAAATTGCTACAATCAGAGGTATCTATTGCAATTTAAAGTAATATATTGTAAGTATACAAGCTTTCTGAAGCCAATGTGATCTTTTTCGATATTGGCTCTCAAACGTTTGAAAAAAATGTTGTAAGAAAATATTTCAAATCGATCAAGAAGAGGGAAATTATAACAACAAGAATGTATATATGTTCACTAGAGATTTAATAATATTTTCTGAAAATAATCAATAAATGATTGGTTAAGATGGTACATACTCACCAAAATATAGCCCATGGAAAATTTTTTCGTTATTAATGGGTATTTCCGTCGCAAAAAATTATTAGTGAATATTTTCGTCACTAATTTTGTAGGGAGTGGCAATTTTTATTGTAGTGATGTGAGAAATAGCTAACAAATTGATTCCTAAAAGCATATTTGTTAGAAGGATTTTAATCTTTTATACTCTCGCTCCAAGAGGGATTAGTCTCATATACCAATAAGGTTTAAGGATACATTTTGTTCAAATTTAAAAAAAAAAAGAAAAACAAATGTGAACATAAAGGAAACCGAATGTGCTAATTAAAAAAAAAATCACCTTTAAGTTCTAAGAGAAATAGAAATAGCTTTGGAACCATATAACACTTAGTGTCCCTGTACCATCCATTTTTAAATCACAATGAAAATTTTGAATGAATTGTGATAATATGCCAGCGTCTTCCATCATATGAACGAAAGAAATTCTAAGCAATGACTAACCTGTGCATTAGGAGAGGAGGATGGGATTGATGATGAGTTTATAGGAAATTGTGGTGTTGTTACCGATGTTAGTGGTTTAAATATTTTTAAAAATCAAAAAAGTGAAAAACATACTCACATGATTTATTACAAAGCATTAACCAATTGAATTTTTAATTTAAAATTAGAAAGAAAAAAAATATCATCGTGTGACGTTTGAACGTTACTACTAAATATATATATCGACTCAGATTTTCAAAATCTGACAAGCTTTATCATGTGACTCATAGGCGTTACTAAATCCAAATGGTTATGCCAAATTCAACATTTTGACGGTTAAAGTGAATAATGATTTTGTATTTTCTATTAAACGTCTAAAACAAAATTGCATTAAGGGAAAATTTCTCGATTTTGATAGTGTAGGAGGTGACAGTTTAAAATTAAAAGTTTATGGGAAAAATATCAATTTTGTTAAAGTTTAGGGGGAAAATGGCCATTAAACCCTTTTAAAAGAGATTCCATCAAGTAGTTTTGCAAAGAAAGGACTTTGATGGACACACTTATACAGAGGCTTAATGGAAATTTAGGCCCTTGATCTATTTGACAATGGTCAATTAAGCCCATAAATTTCAATTTTGACCAATTGCACCCCTAACCAAATTTGGCCAAATAGACGTTTTTTTAGATGGTACCCTAACAGAGCCATTAATGTTGCTGACTAGGATGTCACGTGGCTAAAAAAATTCCACATGTATGACGGTTATTTTTATTAATTGGACAGTATTTTTATCGTCTTTTATTGTTTAGACGGGCCTTCATTTGGTTTTGTTTAGAATGTGACATTTTCTATCGATATGGCTTGATGATGTGGTATTTCCTAATGGTTCCCATTAGGCTATAGTCCAAAAAATGGCTTATCTAGTCAAATTTGAGTTTTCAAGGGTGTAATTGGCTAGAATTGAAGTTCATGAGCTTATTTGGCTGCTGGCTAAAAGTTTAAAGGCCTGAATTTCGAATAAGCTGTTAAACAAATGCACTTTAAAATTGTTTTTTAGAAAGCAAAAATTCATTTTATAATAATGCACTGTCACAAGTAAAAGATGGAGATGTCAGTGTCACCTCAATTTTACGGAAAATTTCCTAAACTCTAGAAGGATATAGTGGGTGGAATTGTTACCATATTTCAAATGCAACTCTGCGCTCCTTAATGAGACAATTTTAGGTACTCAATCTGTTTAAACCAGAAAAGGTGAAAAAATGCAAGATAAATGAGAAGAAGATGCACGTGATCAGTACTTAATCTGTATGTCATCAAATAAAAAAGAAGCACAATCATATTTAAGAGGTATTAGGTGTCACTTGAGAAGCATATAATTAACTAGTTAGCAACATGATGTGGCCTTTAATCAATATTTATATATACGTGCGACAAAGTCTTACCCTTGTTAGCTGGAAAACATTTAATTCTCCATACCAATGGATCCTTCGTCTCGGAGGCATACATAGCAGATCCCATCGTTGTCCGAATATTAGGATTTGTAGCATAGGATGGTACAGGTAACTCAATTTTAACATTTATTGCTTACTTATTAAACAAAGAAAGTAACAAGAATTAGGTTCTTTATATTTGACATTATTTGTCTTTGAAAAGGGTATTATACTCGTTTACCGTGTTAGTGTTAGACATTCACAAAAAGAATTTTTTCTTAACCTCAACCTTTAATTTGAAATTTAGTCCCCTAAACTCTCTGTCAATGATCAAATAAACTCATAATTAACTTCAATTTTGACCAATTACCCATGTGAAAACCCAAATTTGGCCAAATACATTTGTTATGGTGTAGTCTTAAAAGGGGTTTATCTGACCAAATTTGAGTTTTTAGAAGTACAATTGGCTAAAATTAAAGTTTTCAGTGCTTATTTGACTGTGGGTGAAAAGTTCAAGAGCCTAAATTTCCAATAAGTCCTTAAACAAATGCATTTTAAAATTGTTTTCTGGCTCAAGTCTCAAATTGGAGGCTGAACTTTTGAAAAAAAATTCTCTATTAGCTTTTAGTTAATTGGCTTCAAAATTTTCAAATAGGTCACCGAAATCAAACATTCCATATCATTTAGTCAACTTTTAGTATCTGTCATAACATTTTCCATCCACTTAACTGACCCAAAAAAAAATGATGCGGCTGACACGACATATGCCACATTCAACCGTCACTCATGTTCATAGGGCTGAGAATTATGCGGTTTAAATCACCCGAACTGACCGAACCATTACCTACCGACCGACATTCGGTTGTTTCGCTGTTTAGTCGGTTTAGGCGGTTTAAACCGCCACCGACTAAAGATAATTGGCCGGTATTCGGTATCAGTTTTCTAACCCGAAATCGACCGATTATCTTTTTTATAATTTTTATATATATTATAATATATATAATATATGATATATATATAATTTATATTATTGATCGTGTAGTCAGCAATTATAAAATAATCCCCACAAAAACCTAACTAAAGTAGTTAGGGCAAGTAGGGGTCGAACCCCACAGAGAAGGGTAATAATCTTATCCAAAGAATAAATCTTTTCTAAAAATTACTTTTAAAATAGAAAACAGGGGATTAAAATTATCAATTAAAAAGAAAGCAATTAAACTAAAAACAAAGCAAAGTAAATTAAATCTAAATCTATGGCAATTTATAAAGCAAACAACAATTAAAAGGCATACTTCTTCTCCAATGGTATGAATCAATCAGATTAACTATGGATCCTTGATTTAAAAGATGAATTCAATATTTTATTCTTGATGATCTTTGGTCTAGGAAAACCCTAACATGTATGTTAGATAAGATTTCTCTTCCGATCTTAAACTACCCCTTTTATTCTTTTAGCAATTAATTTCCCTTCCGGGCTTAAGAACCACTTAAAGAACAAAGCATTAAGAACAATTATTTTTCACACATGCATAACAAGTAAAGCCAAACTTACAGCTTTTGCCATAAGGTTTACCAATCCCAATCGACCGCTTTCCAGCGAATCAATTTTGTTACCTATAATCAAACTCAAGCTTCCGCTCTTTTGTTCAATTTAACTATAGATCCATCCAATTACATCAACAATGGCTAGTTATATCAATAATCATCAAGATCATAAAATAAAACATAGATTTAGCAAACTATCAATCAAGAACAAACATCAAATTATAAGCACAAAAAATCTCACCATAATCAATTGATTAGATTCACCAAAGGATAAGAAGTATTAAGAATTTAGTTACTCATGGACTTGGGAAAATCCATGAGAGGCATAAGAAAACTTACAAGACCTTGGAACGGAATCTCCTTAGCCTTCAACAAGGAGGGTTATCGCACCTCTCTATGCAAAGAGATGTGTCGACACCCTCAACCTAAAACTAGAAGAAAAACTAGAACTAGAAGAAAAATAGATGAAGAGAAAATTGTATCTAGATGTTATATCATCTAAGGCTACATAAGGTGGCTATTTATAGGGGAAAAATAACCTAAAGACTCATATTAGACTTAGGAAAAGAGGCTAGGACGTTCTAGGGGCTGACTTAGTCTCCAAGTTGGATTAGATGTCATCCTAGAGTAGAATCCAAGTCAAAATAGGATTCTGGAATTTTCTGGATTTCTGCAGAAACTTTACCGGCAGATTTGGGCTTGAAAACGGCAGAATTGGGCTTTGGACTTCAAAGGAAAGTTGTAGATCTCGGAATTAACTTTCCAACGGCTACTCATGGGCTTAAAATGGACTTCTGAGTAGAAAGTTATGGCCTTTCTACCGAGACTGCGCCATTTCCTACTCCAAATAGGACTAGTTACGGGAAATTACGGGATTTGGATATTTTGGAGGGTCCAATCGGCATTAATTGGGATTTTAACTCCAATTATGGACTTATATAGACTTATATGGGCTGAATATAATCCCATATAAAATATCCAAAATTCCTTAACTTCCGGGCTTGTCTTCATTCCTTTGCAATTAAGCTTCAAATCTTCAATTCTTGCTTCTTGAAATAATTCTTCAATGATCTTCAAATCTTCAAATTATCTTCAATAAATCTTCAATCACGAACTTCGAATCTCCAAATCTTCACTCCAAATTGCTAAGTCCATATTTGTGCAAAAAGTCATCAAAATAGCTCCAAAAAGAGTGAAAAACAACAAGTTTCCACTTTTCTTATCTTCAAGACCTAAAAACACAAATACTTGCAAAATAGGGTTAAATTCCACATAAAAATAGCAAAAAGCATAGGAAAATGATCATAAAAATAGGGTCTATTTTGGCTCGATCAATTATATTATTAATATTAATAATATAGAAATTTCCAAAAATTCAGAAAGTATATAAGCTAACTATTTTCTGAATTTGCCAAAAACTAAAACCCTAGAAGAAAAAAAAAACTCTTTCTCTCTCTAAAAACTCGATCTCTCTTAACCCGTCTCTCTCTCTCATCTCAGTCTCTTTATCTTTCGATCTGCTTGTTGGTGTTTTTGAGTTGGATTTCGATGGAAATCTCACTCCTCTTCAATCTTCGTCTCTTTCGCACAGTCTGATTCAGTGAACCCGTGTTTCATTTCAAAATTTTCAATTTGGGTAAGTGAACCCTTGTTCAGTTGTTCGATTTTCGATTTTCAATTTTTCATTTTCAATTTTTGATGGGTTTCTTAATTTCTTTAATCTGTACTAACTATAAGTTTTAATTTGTTTATGTGGGTGGAATTAGGACTTGGAGTTTCGATTTCAAATTCAGAGGCTCAGAGCAATCCTCTTTAAATTCTTGTATACCTCTCGAGTCTCGTCTGAATTCTTGTCCTTCTTTAAGGAGCAAATTTTGAGGTAAATTAACTTGAATTATTCCATTTTCATTCATACCTTTTTCTTTGCATTCTCTCTTTCTTATTTTGTTGGTTCTTTGATCTCGTGCTTATTGCTTTTCTTGCTTGTTGGTGTTTTTGAGTTGGCTTTCGATGGAAATCTTACTCCTCTTCAATCTTCGTCTCTTTCGCATAGTCTGATTTAGTGAACCCTTGTTTGATTTCAAAATTTTCGATTTAGGTAAGTGAACCCTTGTTCAGTTGTTTGATTTTCGATTTTCGATTTTTCGTTTTCAATTTTCGATGGGTTTCTTAATTTCTTTAATCTGTACTGACTATAAGTTTTAATTTGTTTATGTGGGTGGAATTAGGACTTGGAGTTTCGGTTTCAAATTCAGAGGCTCAGAGCAATCCTCTATGAATTCTTGTATACCTCTCGAGTCTCGTCTGAATTCTTGTCCTTCTTTAAGGAGCAAATTTTGAGGTAAATTAACATGAATTATTCAATTTTCATTCATACCTTTTTTTTGCATTCTCTCTTCCTTATTTTGTTGGTTCTGTGATCTCGTGCTTATTGCTTTTCTTGCTTTTCTTGGTTATAATCAACTTTTAGTTTGTTACTCAGCTGTCTCTTGCTTTGGAATAAAAATTGAACAATTTTGGTGTTCTTAATTTTCTATTGTCTTTCAAAAGCTTTTGTTTTATACTTGAATGGATGTGATGATGATCATACTATGTTAATTGTCCTGGAATCTTATTGGAGAAATCTATTAGCTTTGGTTACATCCATTGCCTGAAAAGTTCTTTTGAATTGTTCTTAACCTTGGTGTTCTTAATTTTTTATTGTCTTTGAAAAGCATAGTGTTCTATACTTGAATGGATGTAATGGCTGAATGTTATTGGGAAATCTATTAGCTTTGGCTTATATCCATTGCCTAAAAAATCTATTAGGTAAATTAACATGAATATTGTTTATTTTTTTTAAAACTTCAAAGGCCCCTAGTGTGTTGTGTGCACAACAGGGTTTAAATAGTTATTAGTCTTGCAAGACATAGCTATAGTTAGATAGGAAGCCCACATTCCTGGTTAATATATAGCTTGTTTTTGTCATTAGTTTAAAGAGCCAAGTTGATTTTGTAGACTGATTCATTTATCATAGTGATTTTCAGTGTTAAATTCCAAATTCTTTTAGGGAGGCTTTCATTCACTATTATAATTGATGATTTATGAGTTCACCAATATTGACTTTTACTGCTTTAACGTAGTCCATCAATTGAATAAAAATCTTTGCAGTTGATTATAACCCATACTTTATCCTTGTTTAGGTTATTGTTGGTTGTTTGAATGCATTACAAATTGAGTAATATGCATATACTTATGCATATACAGTTTGAATGCTTACAATTGCATTTCCTTTAAAACAATTTTTCTCCCAAATTGAGTTAATTAGGTTGCATTTCAGTTTTGCATTTCAGATTTAGTTAGGTTGCATTCAGTTTTGCATTTCAGATTTAATTAGGTTGCATTTCAGTTTTGCATTTCAACCTTTATACATTTTCATGAACTAAGTAAACTGTTTTGTAGATGTCAGAGGCCCATGAACTAGATTTAGTAGACATCCAAGTTGATGTCGGAAGTGAAGAGACTAAGGATGGTGAGAGAGAGGACATTGCTGGGGGTCAAGGAGATACCCAAAGTCAAGCAACTTCAAATGCTGCTGCTGCACAGCCCAATAGAGATAAAAGACCCCATTCTTCTCAAACTCATGTAGCCCCTGCATTGCCTAGGACAAGAGCATTAACCTCTAATGTTTGGGAGCATGTAACTAGGTTTAATCGCCCTGATGATGGTTACCCTATGGCTAAGTGTAACTATTGTGGTGCTGTTTATAAAGCTCACACTAAAAAAAATGGAACCACAAGCATGAGAACCCATTTAGAATCATGTGCTAAGAACCCATTAGTAATTGCTGCAAAAAAAAAAGGGATTCGAAGCAGGCTAAGCTTAGATTGAGTAAAAATGGAGGAGATAGTTCAGTAGGAACTAGGGTGTTCTCTCAAGAGACTGCTAGGAAGTCTTTGGCTAGGATGATTATCTTAGATGAATTGCCTTTCAAGTTTGTTGAGGCAAGGGGCTTTAGGCAGCTTATGTTTGATGCACAGCCTAAATTTGTAATTCCTAGTAGATGCACAATGGCTAATGATTGCTTTGAATTGTATAATGATATCAAGAAGTTGAAGGGGAGTATTAAGAATGCGGGTGGGTTTAGGGTCTCAATTACAACTGAAACATGGACTTCAGTCCAAAAATATAGCTATATGTGTGTCACAGCCCACTATCTTGATGTTGAATGGCAGTTACACAAAAGAATTATATCTTTTTATCCTATAACAAGCCATAAGATTGAGTACCTAGGTAAATCACTTGAGAAAGTTTTCAAAGAATGGGGTATTCTTGATAGGATATTTGCCATAACTGTTGACGATGAAGCAGCCAATGATGCGGTTGTAAATCATGTGAAAAAGGGTTTACTTAGTAGAAAATCAGCAATTGTTGGGGATAAATATGTACATATGAGGTGTAGCACACATTTTGAATTTGATAATAGGTGATGGGTTTAAGGAAAAGGATGAATATGTAAATAAGATTAGACAGGCAGTCAAATTTGTTAAAAGCTCCAATTCTAGATTGGGAAAGTTCATGGAATGTGCCAAAGGAGAAGGTATAAACACTACTGCAGGTTTGTGTTTTGATGTTCCCACTAGGTGGAATAACACATACAAAATGCTTTTGAGAATGCGGCAAAGTATGAGAAAGCATTTGATCAATTTCCTGATGTTGATCCACATTTTAAGAATGACCTTAGGATAGCTGGGTGGCCTACCAAGTCTGATTGGGAGAATGCAAGTGGTCTTTGTGTTTTTCTAAAAAAATTTTACAATTTGACTCTTAAAGTTTCTGCATCTACTAAAGTTACATCATCTAACTTGCTTGATGAAATCTTCACTATTTATACCGCACTGAGTCAATTGCAAAATCACACAACTACTAAGATGAGGGACATGGCAGAGAAGATGAAGGAAAAGTTTGACAAGTATTGGGGCCAAGTAGATAAGATGAATCTGCTGGTTTATGTTGCTGCAATTTTGGACCCAAGAAAGAAGCTCACATTCGTGCAGTTCTGCATTGAGAAGATGTATACGTCTGACAATGCTGCTAAACTAATGGATTCTATTAATGAAGCTATGAGGGATCTATTTTAAGATTATAGGAGAGCTTCAGGATCTGAAAAAGGGTGTGAAGCTTCACAGACTTCTCAAACCCAAGATGCTGCAGAGTTGATGGATGAGGATTGTGGTGATGCAATGCAGCTTTTCATGAGGCATCAAAGGGGGTAAGTATGTTTCCGTTTTTCAGTCTTCAAATTGCTCTTTTATTTTGCTTTCAATTGACTGATCATGTTTTCTCATTTTCTTGTAAGGAATTTGGTTTACAAGCAAACAAGACTGAGTTATACATATACCTGCAAGAGGAAATGAAGCAACAGGGAGTTGCGTTTGATGTGCTTTTATGATGGAAATTGAATGGTCCATGATTCCCTGTACTGTCTATGCTTGTGAGGGATGTGTGTAGACACCTATTTTTGTCCCGTATCCTTTAATTCTTTTCTTATTCGGCATTGGGGTCGCCCAAGGGTATTTTGGTCATTTTCACGCCCAGGGGCATTTTGGTCATTTTTACACTCGGGGGCATTTTAGTCATTTTTTAATTTCACCTTCAATTTAGAACAGCTAATTATTTATATCGTTTAGGGTGCATTTGAAATTTTCAAAAAAAAAAAAAAGAAAAAAATTTCAATGTGTGCTTTTGCATATTCCATGTCTTAGTTTCATTTAGTAATTTAACATCGTTGCCTTTTAATTGTGCAGTTTAGGTTCAATTTAGTTCTTTGATTAACTAACTCTCAATTTAGCTCTCAATTCAGCAATAAGTTAGACATACACAAGTTGGGTTTGCATTTTTGTGCACTCTTTGCATTTCATGGCTTAACTGCATTTAATCATTTAGTATCGCTACATTTCAATTATATAGCTTAAGTATTTTAGTAATAATTGTATAACTTGGCATTGGACTTGCTATTTGGGCTTTGATTCTAATTCTACATATGGGTCTTGTTCTTTCATTTGTTTTGATAGAACCCATTTAGGCTTTGGGCTTCACAAC
>AWWV01010721.1:0-27666 GCA_001974805.1 Corchorus capsularis
CTAATAGAGTTTAGGTGTATTGATTAAAAACTAAGCCTATTACCTAGAGATGAAGTAATAAAGTAGACTTTATTTAGGTCTTTTAATTTGGATTTAAGTCTTTGAATGTTCTAGAAATTGGGTTGCTTATATTTATTAATTAGCAAAATTGGAACTTGTAGGTATTGGAGTAAGTAGGGTTTTAATTTTCCCCTTGGGCTCTAATTATCTTTGGGCCTTAAATTGTTTTGATTGGCATTAGTTAGGTTTAGCCACTTTCTTTGTTGTTGGATTTTAGTTTATTTGGGCCTTGTATTTTATTTACTTAGGCTTTATGAGTTTGGGCTCGAGGTCTTGATTAAAGTTAAAACTTTGAGTTAATATGGAATAGATTTTAGTGATTTTAGAAATTAATCAATAAAATGAGCTACACATGCATCCATATTTAATTTCCTTAAATGTTGTTGATACCCTGTTCATGTAACCAAAGTAAATGGACTCCGATGATGGAATAACCGGTCGAAATGTTGACAGTATTGTCTATTTTGGTCCGGATTTCCTAGGCTTGAGGTACTTACCAATCAAGTGGAAGGTTCCCAAATGATGCTTCTCGTATAATTACTCGATAAATGGGCATTTTCAATCGGAATTCATGCATCACATGCATCCACATATCAGAGTTAAGGTAATAGTAATTACTAATTAAGTAAAAATAGATTAATTAATAAATTGATAATTAAGAGTCATGGATTAACGAAGTAATCAGTGAAATCAGTAATTAAAGAGTCAAAGTAAAAGAAGTAATCAATAAAATGGTAATTAAGAGTAAAAGTAAAAAAAGTGATCAGTAAATCGGTAAAGAATAAAAATGGTAAAAAGTAAAGAGTAACCAGTAAAGCGTAAAATGGTAAAATGGTAATTAAATTCAAAGAATAAAATGTCAAATGGTGATTAAGTTCAAAGAGTGAAAATAGTAATTAAATTCAAGAGAGTAAAATAGTAATCAGTAAAATGGTAAAAAAATAAAGAGAGATCAGTAAAGAGTAAAATGGTAAAAAGTAAAGAAGTAATCAATAAAATGGTAATTAAATTCAAAGAGTAAAATGGTAAAAAGTAATGGTAATCAGAAAAAATAAGAAGGTAATCAGTAAAGAGTAAAATAGTAATTAGTAAAAGTAATCAGTAAGAACAAAATGGTAATCAGTAAAGAGTAAAATATTAATCAGTAAAAAGTAAGAAGGTAATCAGTAAAGAGTAAAATGATAATCAGTAAATGGTAATCAGTAAAGAGTAAAATAGTAATCAGTAAAGAGTAAAAGGTGGTCAGTGATTCAAAGAGTAAAATGGTAGTCAATATAAGAAAAAGAAGAGTGAAAAGTGGTAATCAATAAAAGAGAGTAAGAAAAGAGTAAATATTAAAAAGAGTGAGAAAAGAGTAAAAATGATAAAAGTAGCATGTTAGTTAATAATTTAGTTAGTATAAAAGAGTTAAATGGCATGAATATATTTAAAGATAGAAAACAACCAAACATGGAAACCCACAGTTAAGTCTAGATTAGTCAGTGCCGTCTTTGACGGGCGTCGTGGGGGTGCTAATCCTTCCCCACGCGTACCCGACTCCCGAACCTTTAGGACTCTGGTTAGTAGACCGTTTATTAGGTTTAGTGTTGCCTTCGCCAAGCTTAGGTTAACATTAGGCTTAATAATCTGATAGGTGGCTAATCACACCTAGGTTAAAAAAGATTAGTGGCGACTCCCTTTAGTTTTAAGATTTCTTTAAGTCGTTAACGGTAGGGTTCGGACACCCCGGACCCGGACGTTGCGACAATGTGCTTGTTGTTCCAGTCTCTACGGTTGCTTCTGAATCAGCTTTCAGCACCGGAGGAAGAGTCCTTGATGTCTACCGAAGGAGCCTCAATCCTGAAATGGTACAAGCTTTAATTTGTGTTCAGGATTGGTTGAAGGGCTCATGTGAGTTTGACCTGGAGGCATAGAGTAAAGACCAAACAGAGATGGACAATATTTGTCTAGGTGATGATTACTAAGATCCCATCCATTATTTCTGTCAATTTCATTACATTAGTTTCAGTAGTAACAAAATTAACTTTTTGATTTGGTTAGGTCTGACAAATGTGTCATTGGAGCCAAATATTGACAACTGACTTGCTGAGTTGTTGTTGCTGCATTGTGGTGATTGGTGCTATTTGGAGCTTATACAAATCCTTTTTGTCTTGAATTAAGAATTTCAGATGGTATATTGGTATTGGTGATCAGACCAAAATTATGCATCTTTTTATGGTCATTTTCCTATGCTTTTTGGGTATTTTATGATAGATTATGCCTTATATTTGGTATATTTGTGTTTATAGGTGCTAAAGTGAAGAAAAGTGCAAAATCACCAATTTTGTACCTTTTTGGAGCCTTTTTGGATGATTATTTACACAAATATTTTCTAAGGACAATTTGGATGAAGAATGGAGCCAATATGATAGTGATTGAAGAGCTTGAAGAGTCAATTTTATCATCATAAGATTGATTTTCAAGAGTTTGAAGCAAAGGAGCAAAGTTGAATTTCAAGGCAAGAAGACATGTCAAGTGACGTTGGAGCACATGGGGTGCGAGGCAAACCACATGGGGTGCCAAGCTTGCCGCATGGGCGCCCAGCGCCAGTCGGGCATGCCACCCGCCACACATGGGCACTGTCGACCTGGGGCTTCAGAGCAACACCCTGGGTGCACAAGCCATTGACATGGGCTCCCAGGGGGAGTCGGGGCCAGCAATGCGCGCGCGCCAGCAGCCATCACGTGTCACTTCACCTTGAAGCTTCTCCAATTGTTTCCAGATTTGGCGACCCTTCTGTATTTTGGCCATAACTTTTGATCCAGAGTTCCGTTTAAGGCGTATGAGTAGGCGTTGGAAAGCTAACTCCGAGAGCTACAACTTTTGTGTTTTGGTTGAAGCCCAGTTCGAACGTTTTCATGGACAAAAGTGCCCCTGAAGTCAGCGGACAGAAACTGTCTTGAGCCTTTCTTACAGGATTGATCCAATTGAGCCCAAATTATTATTTGGATTAGCTTGAAGACTTGGAGAGCAGCCCAGCACGTCCTTAGGGTTTGTTTACCTCTAAATTAACCCTAAGCCACCCTCTATAAATACCCTCTTAAGTCTAAAACCCTAGACACACCTAGAACAACTTACAACTCATATTCTTTTCTCTAGGTTTTTGCGATTTTGAGAAGGAGGCAACCGCCCACCTCTTTGCTTTGTAAGTCTCTCATGGATTGCTTGCAATCCATGAGTAGCTAAACCTTTTATACTTCTTTTCCTTAGTTATTTTTGATCAATGAATCTTTGGTGAGACTTTTGTTCTTAATAATTTGATTTTTCTGTTTGAATATGTTTCTTATCTCTATACTTCATCTTATGTGTTCATATTTTGATTGATTTGTGTGCGCAGCTTATCTTGATAGTATGAATACTATAGTTAGATTCAGTTGGCTTAAGTTAAGTCGATGTTGGTCACAAGTGACAATTGAACTAGAAGTTCTAGATTCATTGGGATATCAAACCTTGTTGAAATCTTTAGGCCGAGATGGAAATTGACGTAGGCAAGTTTGGTATTGATTTATCATGCATGTGGATAAGTAAAGCTTAACGCGTATTCTAAGGGTTGAAATAGACCTACAATTAGAATATTTGTGATTAATTGTCAGCGAGATGCGGGTTAATCTTCATAGCATGTTGGAATAAGCATCACGTCTGATTCCTATACCAATTATTCAAATGGAGTTGTTTAAGATATTAAGAGGATTACTTTATTTCATTGAAAATTGATGTCTACGTCTTAGGCTATATATCGATTTGGGATAATTTATGATTCTTAATTGATTGCAATTTAAGTCAAATTCATGTTTAGTGTCTATGCTCCATGATTCAATTGATCAAATTACTTACCTAAAGGAGAAGAAGTATGCTTTTATCCCTTGATTTTCTCTTTAATTATTTTCTAGTTATTTAGTTTAGATTTATTTAAATTGTTTTTCTAGTTTTATTTGATAATTCAAAAATCCATAAGAAACTCTTTTTGGTGAGGTTTTCTTTTGTAAGATTTACCTTTGATTCGATCATACCTACCCTGTGGATTCGACCCGTACTTGCCCTAGCTATTTGTTATTGGTTTGTGAGGATTTATCTTGTGATTTGATCGACGACCGATCACAATTTTGACGCCGTTGCCGGGGAAGGTTTAAGTAATTGAAGGCAAATTATTACTTCAAAATTTCTTACCCTTATCCTTTATATTTTTCGTTATTTTTCTTTTCAATTTTTAGTTTAGTTAATTTTTCCTTATTTTTTATTTTTTTTTCAAGTTACTTGTTATTGTTGGATTCTTTGTTCAAGTTCTTTCTAGGTGTTGTATGCCAAATACAAGGAGTAGTGGTACCAAGGACTTAATATTCAATTCTGAACCTGAACGTACACTCTTTGCACTAAGGAAGGAGAATTTTTTTCGAGAGCAAGGAGAAGATTCGTCAACACCAAGTTCTCAAACTAGTACTCCACGATCCACCACTTCTTCTTCAAGTTTGGAATCACAATCCCCAAGAGAAAACATGGCCGAAGAAAACAACAACAATAGGATTTTAAGGGAACTTGCTGCCCCAAATGTGACTACACAGCGCTTAGCAATTCAATATCCAACCAATGAAGAAAATTTTGAGATCAAGTCTGGATTCATTCAATTATTGCCAAAATTTCATGGTATGCCTGGAGAAGATCCACATCGACATCTCACAGATTTTCAAATTGTTTGTTCATCCATGAAGATGCAAGGTATTTCTGAGGAGCAATTTAAACTTAGAACTTTTCCTTTTACCCTTATGGATCGTGCAAAGGATTGGTTGTACTACATGCCTAGTGGTTCAATCACTTCTTGGACGAGCCTTAAGAAATTGTTTTTGGAAAAATTCTTTCCTGTTCATAAAGCCTCAAGCATTCGAAAGGAGATAAGTGGAATTAAGCAATCCCAAGGCGAGACTATGTACGAGTTTTGGGAACGTTTCAAGAGGTTGTGCTCAAGTTGTCCAAATCATCAAATTCCTCAACCATTGCTTATTCAGTATTTCTATGAGGGTTTACTCCCATTTGATAGATCTTCCATAGATTCTGCAAGTGGAGGGGCTTTCATCGACAAGACTCCCACCAATGCTTGGACTTTGATCGAGAACATGGCCGCAAACACACAACAATTTGGTACTCGAGAGAATTGTGCACAAAGAGATGGAAACATTAGAAGAATCAATGAAGTCTCAACCCATTCCTCTACATTGGAGCAATGAATTGAAGAAGCAAATCAACAAATTGCTTTGCTCACTGATTTGGTCAAATCGAACTTATCAAGTGTGTCAAAGGTTTGTGGAATTTGTTCATTAGGACATCGCACGGATAAGTGTCCTAGTTTGGTCGAAGATGATGTTGAAGAAGTCAATGTTTTAGGAATACAAGAAAGATTTCAAAGGAAGCAAGAACCATTTCCAAGAAGCTACAATTCTTATGGGAATCAAGGTGCTTACCAAGCAAGGCCAAATAACTATCCAAGGCAATCTTCACACTATTCTGAGGGAATGCAACAAATGAGAGAGACCATGGAGATCATCAAGAAGCAATTAGGTCAATTGGCAAGTGATGTGAGTGAGCTCAAAGCACAAGGCCAAAACAAGATCCCATCTCAATCAAAAGTGCCTCCTAAGGAAAATGTGAATGCTATTACCTTGAGAAGTGGAAAGGAGTTGGAAGAACCATATCCAACTAAGCCTACGATGGATGAAGGGACAAACAAGAAAGAAGAAGAATTGCATGTTCTAGTGAAGGAGATCAAGATTGAAGATGACGAAACCAAAGCCAAAGAAACTTCTGTGGTCAAGCCCAATTTGGATTCAAAAAAGGAACCTTTTCCAACCAAATCAAGGAAATCAATGAAAGAAGATGAAGATCAAGACATCTTGGATATTTTTCGTAAGGTCGAGGTCAACATCCCACTTCTTGATGCAATTCAACAAGTGCCAAGGTATCCAAAGCTTCTTAAGCAATTGTGTACAAATAAAAAAAGGTTGCAAGGTAAGTTGAATGTTGGAGCAACAGTTTCTGCTGTTTTGCAAAGACATTTACCTCCAAAATGCAAGGATCCTGGTATGTTTTCAATTACTTGTTCAATTGGAAATACTATCATTGATAATGCTATGCTTGACTTAGGAGCATCTTTAAGTGTCATGCCTTATTCTTTCTATCAAACTTTAAAAATTGGTCCTTTAAAATACACCGATGTTGTTCTTCAATTGGCCGATGGATCTTTGGTACATCCCAAGGGTGTGCTAGAGAATATTTTGATTAAAGTGCAACATTTAATTTTTCCTATCGACATTTTTATTATGGAAATGGAAGGAGAAATTACAAAGGATCAATGCCCTCTTTTATTAGGAAGGCATTTCCTAAGGACTTCTCACACCAAAATCGATGTTTTTGATGGCTCATTGACAATGGAGTTTGATGGTGATATAATTCATCCCAAACTTTCATCGATTTTATCTTTGAAAACTAATGATTTTTTTGTGTAGTGGAAAAGTGGGTAAAGAAAGAGTTAGGTACAACATCTTCAACCATGGCAAGTGAACAACTTTCAAAGGGGAGGCAAAGGATTACAAGCTTTCGACAACGCAAGGATGAGAATTTCCTCCAAGCTTGGGAGAGATTCAAGAAACTTTGTGTCGATTGCCCTCAACATGGCATTTCACAACAAGTTTTGATCGAGTGCTTCTATCAAGGATTAGAAGTCGATAATCAACTTCTTGTGGATAGCATCAACAACATACCCTTGTGTGATCGTACTGTGAATGACACATATGAAGCATTGGAAGCTTTGACTCAAGCAATTGCACCTCCAAGTTGGATCAAGAAGAAAAACAAAGAGAAGCTTGGAGAAAGAGGCAAATTTTCCAATAACACGCGTGAAGATATCAACAAGGAATTGAAGGAAGCTCGAGAGAAGTTACTCAAAATTGATGGAGCTATAATTGAACTTTTCAAAGCCATGAGTGACACTCTCAACATCATCGTGGAACTTTTGAAGGAGCACACTCAACGTTCCTTCACCAATGAAGAATAGTCAACGAGGATGTCTAGCCAAAGACATTAAATGAAAGCGCTAATTGGGAGGCAACCCAATACACTAACATCTATCCTTTTCTTTTGAATTTTCTTTTTTTCTTAGTTATAGGTCATTTCGCATTTTCAATTCAAGGGAATCAATCAAGCAATGGAGACAAGGAAAGGAAGCACACATGAAGAGCAATTGGAGCTTACACTTTGCAAAAATAGAGAAGCTTTCTTGAACTTTAATCTCATTTAATTTTCTATGTTTGATTGATGATTGATGCATATCAATTAATTTTCTTGAATTGAATGTTTTTCCATGCATGTTATCATTGTACAATTGTTTCAAGCATTTCATACATATAGACTCTTAAGTGATAAGAACATAAGGTCAATCTTTTGATGGTCATCAAGTGGAATTTTTGGTGAAATCAAGTGTTTTTGGATTGAAGAAATTTGGAATATGGTAAGATTTTTGGATGGTAATTGAGTTGAAGTTGGAATTAAGTTCGGTAGCAAAAATTGCAAAACGGAAGCAAAATGAGGAGCCAAGCCCGATCCCAGCTAGGGCCCCATGCCGCAAGCCTGGGCACCCAGCTGGACAGCCCCAGCGCCCAGCCGCTAAGGCCAGCGCTGGAGGCCGACGCTGGCCGGGCGCCCAGGCGCTTTGCCTGAGCACCCAGCCGGTTGGCTTGGGCACCCAGGTGCCGCGGGCTGTGCGCGGACAGCGCCACGCACCCATACCCATGCCGAGCCCTCCAACACTTACAACCCATCACTCATCTCAAACACTATAAATACCACCTAACACCCACTTCAAACCCTTCAACACCCTCCTTCATCCAAAACCCACTCAATTTTCCTTTCTCTTGCCTACATACACATATTCACTCACTTTAATTTTCAAATTTCACTACTTCATCACTTACAAATCATTCCTTTCATCGTTTTATCACCTCAAACACTTACCCATTAGATTATCCAACACTTTTTCCATCAAATCCATCAATTTTTCACTTTTCAAGTTTTGGGAAAGTGGTTGTTTTCTTTGGATTCTTGTTTGGAGTGATTAGAAAGGAGATAGGAGATAGGAGATAGTTTTGAAGATGATTGGAGCATTTTAGAGCATTGGGAAGTGCTACATTGGATCTTAAAGAAATATTTTTCAAGAAACTCTACAAGGTAACCTAGTGCCCACCAAGTGTTAGAGAAAATGTCAAGTTGACTTCACCTTCCACCTGGCTCTTGCTGAGAAGTTTGTAAGCTGCTTTGACCGTGAAATTACCACTAGCTTCTTCTTTCCAAACAATTTTATCCTCCCCTCCAAAGCATGAGATTTCATTCTTTTTAATTTTTTCCCCTTCCTCATGAAAAAGGAGAATATTGGCAAAAAAACTATCCCACTACTTTTCTCTGGGACAAACAATCTGACTTGCTCTAACTCCATCCTCCATTCCTCGCTGGCATTCAAAATCTCTTACCAATTTACCATCTTTAATTATCATTCTGTTTCCACTTCGTACATGTACATCCATTCCTTGCATGCATACATCTCTTCCAATCAGAATACTCTTCCACATCCATGAGTCTGCGAGTTTGGCTTTGACTTTTCCAAATTTCTCCCTGCTACAGTATTTTGGGAGCAACTATTTAGCGAGTAGTGACTGAGGTTCAGTTATTATTTTCCACGCCAACTTCCCTAGTAAAGCTTTATTCATATTCTCTGCAGTCCTAATACCCAACCCACCATGCTCTCTTGGCTTTGTAAGATGGTTCCAATTTTTCATGTGGATTTTCCTTTCTTGATCCCCATGTCCCCACCAGAAATTCCTTGCCATCTTGCCCATTTTCTCACACACATTTACAGGTGCTTTGAAGCAGGACATTTTATATATTGGCAAGTTACTTAAGGTAGATTTAATAAGGGTAAGTCGTCCCCCTTGTGACAATGTTTTGGCTTTCCATCCATCTAATTTCCCATGCATCTTGTCCAGTAATGGTTGATAAAAAGCATTCTTCTTCCTAAGGAGACCCAAGTCATTCCCTAAATAATTTCCTGGATTTTGTGTTAGTTTCACCCTCAATATCCCTTTAAACCATCTTTCATACTTTTGGGGACAATTTTGGCTAACAAGCAATTCTGATTTCTCATAGTTTACTTTTTGACCAGACATGTTGCAAAAAGATTGAATGATGTTTCTTACCTTTCTGCAAGATTGAATGTTTGCACGAAAGAAGAAGTAACATCGTCAGCAAACATTAGGTGATTTAGAGGTTCACTTCCCCTGCTAATTTTGATTCCTTGCACCTCCTTAGTAGCTTCAGCTTGCATAAACTTGAGGGAGAGAATGTTCTGACACATAATGAAGAGATAGGGAGATAATGGATCCCCCTGTCTTAAGCCCCTGATCGTGTCGTCTATGACCATAAAAATAATCCCCACAAATAACTAACTAGAATAGCTAGGGCAAGTAGGGGTCGAATCCCACAGAGAAGGTTTATGTGATGAACAATCAAAAGATAGAAAGATCTTTTCCAAAAAAATCAAACAGAAAACCGGGGATTGTAAAATAACAATTATAAAGAAAATAATTAAACTAAAAATAAAGCAAAACAAATTAAATCTAAATCTAAATCTAAATCTAAAGCAGATTAATAAAGCAAATTAATAAAGCAAACAATAATTAAAAAGCATACTTCTTCACCAGTGGTACCCTTCAATCAAATTAACTATGAATCCTCGATTTAAAAGGTGAATTTCGCATCTTATTCTTGACTGACAATATAGGTTTCCCAACATGTATTTTAGATAAGAGGCCGATTAAAGCTGCAGTTATCCCTATTATTCCTTCAATGATCGATTACTTTCTTAGGGCTTAAAGATTACTTGAGAACAAAGCATTAAGAACAGTTAATTTTACACACATGCCTACAAGTAGAACCATACGAAGAGAAATTTCTCGCCCTCCGGTAGACAAATACCCATTAAGCAGCGATTATACAAACCTAATTTGCTACATACAATCAAACTTGAGTGATTAATTCTAAGTATGATCTAGCCATAGATCTTCCTCTTACATCCTTAGTGGCCACATAATTCAGATAAGCTTCAGAACCATAAAAATATTCTAGGGTTTTGACTACTATCATCAAGGACTTAACACAAAATTATAAGTATAGAAATCTCACCATAATCAATTGATTGAATTCACCAAAGGATTTGAAGTATTTAGGATTTAGCTACTCATGGATTTAGGAAAATCCATGAGAGGCATAAGAATACTTACAGGACTGGGAAGAGGCGGAATCTCCCCTTTGAAAACCCTAGGGACGTCGACTCCCTCTATTGCTAGAAAGGGTGTCGACTTCTCCCTCTTCTAAAACTAGAGAAAAACCTAAAAACTAAAGAAAGGAAGAAAAAGAGAATTATCTAAATCTATGATGTGTATCTAATGTATTCTCTTATTTGTGATACAGGAGGTGGCTATTTATAGTGGAGGAATAGGCTAGGGCGGTTTAGCCTTTACTTGGTCTCCAAGTAGGATTAGGTGTCATCCTAGAGTAGTCTCCAAGTTAGATGAGGACTCTAGAATTTTCTGGAATTTTCTGGAATTGAGCAGCAACTTCGACTTGAATTTAGGGTTTGAATATGGCAGATCTGGGCTTTGCACTTCAAAAGAAAATTGTAGAGCCCGGAGTTAGCTTTCCAACGAGTACTCATGGGCTTAAAACGGATATCTGAGCAGAAAGTTATGGCCTTTCTACGAAGACTGCGCTTAAACCGGGCTAATATCGCAAATCTACGGGATTATTGCGGGATTTGGATATTCTTTTGGATATTAGGCCTATTAATTGGGATTTTAACTCCAATTATAGGTTTATATGGGCTGAGTATATTCCCATATAAATAATCCAAAAATCCTCAACTTCAGGGCTTCATCTGGGCTTGTCTTCAATCCTTAACAAATTAAGCTCCAAATCTTCAATTTTGCTTCTTGAATTAATTCTTCAATTCTTCAAAATATCTTCAATCACGAACTTCGCATCTTCAAATCTTCATTCCAAATGGCTAAATCCATAGTTGAGTAAAAAGTCTCCAAAATAGCTCCAAAAAGAGTGAAAAACAATAAGTTTTCACTTTTCTTGTCTTCAGGACCTAAAAACACAAATACTAACAAAATAGGGTAAAAACACATATAAAAATAGCAAAAAGTATATAAAAATAGCTATAAAAACATGCATAATTTGAGCTCGATCAGCCCATTTTTGGTACAACACTCTTGTAGGTGCCCATTTATCAGAATTTGGTAGGAGACCGTACCCACACATTCTTGAATGATTTGGGTCCAATGGCTGCTGAATCCCATTGCTTGCATGACTGTTTTAAGGAATTGCCAGCTTACGTAAGCTGTGTTCATGTCCAGTTTCAAAGCTCCAAGGGCGCTTTTCCCACTTTTTCTCTTCTTGATTGTTTCAATGAGTTCCCCTGCCAATATAACATTATCTGATATTGCCCTACCTTTGATAAAAGTCGATTGGAAAGGAGTGATAACTTCATCTAGTACTTCCTTTAACCTATTGACAAGCACCCTTAATACAATCTTGTAAGCCACATTACAGAGGCTTATCCGTCTATAGTCATTTACTCTGGAAGGGTCTTTGCTCTTTGGAATCAAGGCGATTAGGGTCTTGTTTAACTCCTTTAGAATGTGCCCTCTATTTAAGAAATCCAAGGCTGATTTTGTTGTAAATTCCCCTACAACATCCCAAAACATTTGGTAGAATGCTGCTGGCTTGGCATCTATGACGGGTGCCTTTGTTGGTCCCAACTGGTAGGCAGCTTGTTCAATTTCTTCTTCTTTAAAGGGAGCATTGAGGATTTCCAGGTGCCTTGCTTCAAGTGTTGGCATGTCAATGCCTTGAAGATATTCTAAGATTTGTTGCACATTTTATGTATCTTCCTCCCCATAACAATTCTCGAAAGCCCTTAAAGATTCTTCCTCAATTTCTGTGGTACTCTCAAATTTGTCACCAATGTCATTCTCAATGTAGGTGATTCGGTTCCTCATCCTTCTCTTTTTTGTGATTGTGTGGTAATACCTTGTATTCCTATCACCATGGATAATCCAATTTGCTCTGGATTTTTGCATCCAATGCATTTGCTCTTGATCCAATAGTAACTCAAATTCCTTTCTTAGCTCCCTTTCCTTCTTCCTATTGTCACCATTTTCCAATCCATTTTGGAGGATTGTTAGATTTTCTTCTAGTTGCCTTCTCCTGCTTCGAAGGTTTCCAAAGCTTTTTTTGTTCCATCGCTTCAAAAAATTCCTTGACAATTTTATTTTTTGCACAAATTGGTAGGACGAGGATCCCTGAACATCTTGGTTCCAAGCTTTTTTATCACCTCTTTACACTCAGGACTGGTTGTCCACATCCATTCAAAACGATAGGGTCTTCTTCGAAATATTTCTCCTTTTTCCAATTGTAACAACATTGGACCATGATCTGTTACAGTGACTGGGAGATTTGTTAGGACTGCATGTGAGAAAGTGTCAAACCAAGCTGGATTTGCAAAAGCCCAATCGAGTCTTTCCCATGTTAATTGGTCATCCTCCCGATTGTTTGTCCAGGTGAAGTGTTGTCCTTTAGCACTCACCTCAATGAGATTGCAAAAATTTAAGCATTCCTTTAAGGCATCAGCACCATGTAAACTTGATGAAGTTGCTGAGAATTTATCCGAGGCTTTAAGGACTTTGTTAAAATCCCCCATTACAACCCAGCTTTGGTCCTCCGAGATCATGTGGCTGAAATCCATAAGTTGATCCCAAACTTGTTGTCTTCTTTGATTATCATGTTGCTCATATATAAATGGCAACCAAAAACTGCCATTTTCACCTGTAATATACATCGTAATCAGATTTTTATTCATACCATGGAATTGCACATTCAATGATTCATCTCATAAAACCAAAAGACCCCCACTTATGCCACAACTATCGACTCCATTGCAATTTGAGTAATTCCAACTCCTGACAAAGGACTTAGCCTTACTAACAGAGACTTTAGTTTCCATTAAGAAACATAAATTGGGCTTATATTCTTGGACAATCTCTCTCCTGTGAGTTAACGTTAGGGGTTGTCCAATACCCCTAACGTTCCGACTAAGTGTTGTCATGGTTCTTTGGGAGGCTGGTTTGGGTCAACCTGCCTCACACCCTCAGTGTTTTCCTGCCTTTCTGACATAAGGTGAGTTCTTTCGTCATTGACATCCAGTAGTTGCAATCTTCTCCTCAAGTGCCTTCCCCCAACAATCTCATGTCCTTCTTCCTCATCACTGCTTCTCCTTCTCTTTTGACCTGAGTGTTGAGATTCATCAGATTTCCCTTCAGTATTTCTTTTTATGGGAGGTAACATGTCTTTCATAAAGCTAACAGCAAGTCTTTGGTCTTTCAACTGTGTTACTTCAGCTGCTTCTAGGTTCAATGTTTCTTCCTCTCTTTCTTGCTCATTTTTCTGCCCAGTATCCGTGCCACCATCCCAATTGCAATTAAAGCTGTAATTTCTTTCCCCTTCAACCATTTCATTGATGGTTCTATTTACATTCATCCCCACTTGGAACAGAAGTTGATAATTCCTCATAGCCTCCATACTGCTGCTTTCTCCCACATCAGTGTTATTTTCAGTGACAAGCCTTCCATTTGAAAATAAAAAGCTCCCATCTGGCCAATTTAACCACCGAGGAGCATTATCATCAGGCTGTAAAAAAGGGTCATTGAAATGCCTTTTTAGTAAACCATCCATAAGTACCTAATTTTGGTGAACAATGTCACCACAGAGACTTTCGATCCTGTAGTGTTCCTCTGCCGAAATTTGTAGTACATGATCCATACTAATTCTATGTTCCTGCCCTTGCAATTTATTGGATTTGGATAAAAGCCTCTCTCTAGTCTCTTCTAAGTCCATCGGAGGTTCCAGCTCAACCGTTGATGGTGTGCTTGGTGGTGATGGAGCTTCCTGTTCATGTTCATTATTTTCCTGCTCCTCCTTCAGCTTTATATCCAGCATTGACATTTATAGGAATAATGTTATCGTCAAAAGGTACTAGTTGATTTGGCTGACCATTTTCTTGTACAACTTCTAGCAGGTCTTGTATCACAGCATTGTCTCCATCCATTTGATGATCGTTTTCAACCACTTGATCATCAGGATTTTCATTTGCATCATTATTTTGAAAAGCCTGATTTGGCAAGCCTCTATACGTTATTGTTGCATTTCCTCTTGGTCTTCGATGTGCAAACGCTCTTATTTTACTGTTGTACAAATTATTTTGCAAATCATAAACCACAGAAGTACCAAAGTCTTTTTGAGACCTATTGGCTTGTTCGTTAAGCATTTTTTCAATGTTAGTATTCTCATGTGGACAGTGTGGTTTAGTGTGACCGATGATCCCACAATTTAAACAAACCTTCTTGACTTTCTCGAACTGAAAATCTACCCATTGAACCACTCCATCATCTCTCCTTAGCATGCACCCTGCAACAAGTGGTTTCCATGGATCTATTCTGACTTTCACTCGCATAAAACGAATATTTCGAGGTCTGCTGTTGGTCCAATCCACCTCAATAACTTCCCCTGCATGTCTGGCCAGCCTTCGAGCCACTGTCGGTTGTTGATACTTGAAAGGCAGCCCCCAAATTTGAAGCCAAATATCCATTTCTTTCAGTCTGGCTTCCCTCAAACTGCAATTTAGATCCCATCTCTCAAAGACAAAGATAGCCCCATCAAAGAACCAGGGGTTTTCTGAAGAACTAATTGTCTATCAATTTCCTTTTCGAGATGGACCAAATATTTGTGGTCATCTCTACCCGTAACAGTAACTCTTCCTCTAAATTCCCAGCAATGTTCTAAAGCTCTTTGAATCGACTTGGTTGTAAATCTTCTGAAATCCAGCATGAAAGCTACAAGACACTTAGAACCTTCTATTCTCATCTGGTGTAATTCTTCTGAATCGAATTCTTCCAGTTGGCCTCTTCTTCCTCTCATCCATAGTGATGGAGGAGGATACCTTCCAAGGCCCTTATTGTTAGTACTGCCTTCACCATCGAAAGAAGTAGAACTGCGTGACATTTTTTCTGTGTTTTGTTTGTGTAAGCAGAGATTTTTGTAATATGGGAGTAACTTCCACGGTAAAAAAAAATCCTTCTGCATTTTTCCAGTTCTTAAATAAGGCTGGAAACGCCTATTAAGCTTCCTAAGCTTCCTTTCACCTTCCAACTTCATAGCTTTGCTCTTGAAAGTTGTACTCTGATGTTCTCGACGAACCCTGCAATTTGCCTTCCAATAAAGAAAAACAGAGCGACAAATCAAACCAGTAGCTGCAAAAACTCAGTGTTCGAGTAAAACCGAGTAATAAGCAAACTTAATCCTAGAACCCGAGGCTGAAGCCTCAAGGATGACCAATAACAGAAGACAGAAGTGGGAGAGTTGAGAAATAAGGCAAAAATTAAAGAAGGATTTGGAAAGAGTTTATCAGAAGAAACAAGATTAAAACAAGACGCACCAGCAAGATTCGATTATCCTGTCCCTAACAAGCTAGCAGCGAAGCAAGAAAGGATAAACAAAAGAAACTAAAAGAAAAGAAGGACCAGTAGGAAATTGAAGGACATCGAATCAAAGGATAAAAGATTTGTTGTAGAAAAGATTTTATTTTGGAATAAAGTTTCATTGATTTGGGATTTAGGTTTTTCTTTTTGAAATTTGGGGATTAAGCTCCGTAAGGAGAAAGAGCTCTCAAAAACGTGAGAGAAGGGTTTTTTCTTTGGATTATTTTCAGGAACTTTAAATCTTAAATTAACTTTTTTTAAGATAAAAAGTCACAAAATTCTTTATTTTTAATTTTCTTTTTACCATTGTCAAAATAAGTTTTACACGTATATAAAGTTTATAACAGAACAATATATTATAATTATCTAAATATCTATAGATTTTTTTTGGCCAGAAATATCTATAGATTTGGATATTATTAAAATCTAAATTACTTATTGGTTTGCTATTTATTTTTATTGTACTTTGTTTTACATTTTAGGGGTAATTAAGTATTACTATTCTTTGTTACAATTATAAAGTTTATATTACGCCAGAAGAGCAACTTTGGACACCCCATTCTCTATGAATGGGTGACAAAAAATTAAGTTTATATTACAAATATTTTATATAATATATATTTTTTAAGGATATTTTACATAATATATACTATTACCGATCCGGATATTATATTAAAACGTACCACGATCCAAATATCGTACTGAAGAGCTATACCCCCTTCGTACCATCGAACCCTCACCTTACGTTCCCCGTTCCGGTTCCCGTTCCACATACCAGGGCGTACCCCGATCCAGGTAACATTGAGAACAATTTGCTAGGAAACAGTTCATTTCCTTTTTTTTTCGAAAATATGCTTAATTGCGCTCAACGGTAAACGTTATATCCTGAATTGATTATTAGCCATAATATTTATATATATTAAGTGTTTGTTTGGGAGTAGGATGATAGATGGGATGACGTGATGGTTTGTGAATAAAAATATAAACAATGAAATACGATATAGACCTTTCTATTAGAGGTCTAAATTATATTGCATTGAGTAGATTTTGCTTTCGAGTTATATTAATGGAGAAAATAGGTGTTCAAGGAGGTTTCCCCATTTACAATCTGACCTGACTCAACTCTTGAATTTATCGGGGGTCCAATTTATCCAATATAACTACCGATGACCGAAAGCTTATACGGGAAAACAAATTCCATTCATGCATGATTTTCTTTTGAGAACAAAGATTACTCTTCATTAAAATGGGTTACAAACGGGTAGATTTAATCCACTCCAAACATGATTAGCACCAATCTCACAATCTAAATTGGATAACTCATGAGCAAATTGATTAAGTACTCTATTTACATGATTAGAAACACAAAAATTTAAACATGAAACCAGCTCACAAATCTGCTTAACTAGAGTGCCTCCCTCCCAACAAGAGTCTTCTCCTTTATGGATCTCCTGAATAGCCAAACTCGAGTCACTTTCAACCTCACAATCTGTTATGCCATACGTTAACGCCAAAATCAAGCCAAAACGCAGAGCATAAACTTCAGCATATAAGGCATCAGGGACTAGATCTATTTTTCCTGTAGCACACACTATAACTCGACACTGGGAATCGCGAATTACAGCACCCAATCCAGCTGCATTACCTTGTGCAGAGAAAGCAGCATCTGTATTCAGCTTTACTCGTCCCATTGCTGGATTTTGCCATCTAACTCGAGGCACACCACACACTGATCTATGTTCCTGTCGAATCATCGATTGTTCAACCTCACTAACAAGCCTAGCCGCCGATGTACAAAGAGCTTCTGGTTGTCGACATCTATGTTCATGGAGAGCCTGATTTTGATTATACCATATTAGCTAAAGCACAACACAAACCAACTCCAATGAGCCTAATTGAGTTGCCTTAGTAAAACAAGCTTCCCAAAAATCATCACTTGAGCACCACTCATCAAGATGATGCTGCAACCCAGGGCAAGATATGCTCCAAACCAGCTGACTAAAACGACACCCAAAAAATATATGGAAAATAGAATTCTCCTCTGTACAAACATCACAACTCAAAGAGATATTAAGTCCTTTTCGCACCAACAAGCATTTTGCAGGGAGAAATTCCGACACCAAAAACGCCATAGAAAATACTTCACTTTGGGAAGAATTAACGCCCCCCAAATAAGCTTCCATTTAGCTGTCCGCAAGCTCACATCTATCTCTGCTCTTCCAAGCAATTTCGTCGTAACAAAATATCCACTCTTGACTGTATAACAACCATCCATGGCATTATTCCAGATCATCACATCAAAACTCGATGGAAGGTGTAGAGGAATACTCAAGACGCGGCTGACATCCTCTTCAACAAATAACTCACGAACTAAATCGGTATCCCAACGGCCAGTTTGATCAAACAATACACAAACCATATTATCTTGACATATAGTCCCAGGCTTCGGTCGAGGCTTATAGGATGGTGGATTATTAAGCCATGTATCACGCCATAAACTAACATTAGTACCCGATCCAATCCGCCATCTACACCCCTCGTTTAACACCTCCCTGCCAGCCATTAGACCGCGCCGCACAAAAGATGGGTTTGACCCCAAAGTAGCCTGCATAAATGAAGTATTCTCAAAATACCTTGCTTTCAAGACTCGAAAACAAAGAGATTTGTCATTCTTTAGTAGTCGCCAACATTGCTTTGCTAAAAGTGCTAGATTGAAGGCTTCAAAATCACGAAAGCCCAATCCTCCGTCTAACTTCGATACACATAAGTTATCCCAAGTAGTCCAATGGATCTTTCTCTTATCATCAGAATCTCCCCACCAGAACCTAGCAATAACTTGATTAAGCTCTTGAACAAACGTCTTTGGGAATTTAAAGCAGCTCATCATATATGTTGGAATTGCCTGCGCAACTGCCTGGATTAGCACCGCCTTGCCAGCAATCAATAATAATTTGCTTCTCCATCCTTCGATACGTTTCCACAGTCTATCTTTCAACACTTGTAACTCAATTTTCTTATTTCTTCCAATAATTATGGGAAGGCCAAGGTACTTATCTCGGCCCAAATTCTTTTGTACTCCCAAGTTTTGCATTATGGCATCCCTAAGGCATTCAAGAGTATTATTACTAAAAAGTATCGCTGACTTATTAATATTAATTTCCTGACCTGACGCCAACTCAAAACATTTAAGCACATTCCGAATTGCTTCACATTCATCAATAGAAGCTCGGATAAATAGGAGGCTATCATCAGCAAACAAAAGATGTGAGACCTTCAGTGCCCTCCTTGCAATCAAAACACCATGAATTTCACATGTACACTCAGCATGCTGCAGTAGGGTGGAAAAGCCTTCCATACATAACAAGAATAGATACGATGATAAGGGATCGCCTTGACGGATACCCCTAGTTGGAACCAAAACATCGGAAGTTGACCCATTTACTAGAACAGAGTAGGTGACTGTACGCACACAAGTCATAATCAAAGATATCCATCTAAGAGAAAAACCCAAGCGCCTCATCATTCCTTCTAAAAAAGTCTGTTCCACACGATCATAGGCTTTGCTCAGGTCCAATTTCAAAGCCATATGACGTTGACCCCCACTACGCTTGTTTTTCAAATAATGTATTGTTTCGAAAGCTATTATAGCGCTATCAAAGATCTACCTCCCTGGTACAAAAGCACTTTGATTTGGCCCAATAATTTGTGGCATCACACTCCGTAATCTCTTAGCCATGACTTTGAAGATAATTTTAAAGATGACATTGCATAAACTAATTGGGCGAAAGTCTTTTGCGGAGCATGGATTTTTAATTTTAGGAATCAAAACTATCTGAGTATGATTGATATCCAAAAGTTGCTCACCATCCTTTAGAAAACCCAAAACCGCCTTTGTCACTTTTTCCCCAACTATATCCCAAAACTTCTGATAAAAAAATGTTATCATACCATCTAGGCCCGGAGCCTTATCAGAACCCATCTGAAAGACTGCTTTCCTGACATCCTCCGGAAGAAAAACTCGATCAAGCATAGCATTCATATCGTTCGTAACTCTAGGTTCTATCAAGTACAAACCCGATCCGCATCCAATAAACTCAAGTATCCATGATTTTCTTATATTGAACACTTTGTACATAAATTTTTTATATTTAGTTTGAGCGCGAAGAGTCTCAAATGATTGGAACTTTTAGAAATTTATTCTATAGGCTTGTAAATATTGTAAATTTCAGTGATATATCTCACATTGACCCCACTAAAATTTGTGAAAAATCCATTTGACCCCAATTAATTAATTTTTTTGCTGGAGCTCTTTAACTTATAATGAATTTCATAATTTTATTCATGAAAAGTATTGGTAACTCTTTAATCTAAAAACTTTTACCCATATATTAATAAAGAAATTATAACCTTAGAAAAACTATAATTTACTTTTCATATTTCTGTGATATACATCATTCAATCTACTTTTACAGTATTATATTAAAAAACTATTTGAATTCCTTATAGGATTTTTTAAGATTTTGAATGTTTTAATAGAAAATCGGTCTAGCACTCGTCAAAATTGTGATGATTTATACCACCTAATATGATATAATTACAATCACTAAAATCTTATAATAATAAATAAATACCTTAAATTTTAGGACTTATCATATAAAATTTGTGGTTAAACTTTGCATCACATAAAGCGGAATAATTTGGGTCGAACAAAAAAAAGATCATTATAAAAAAGATTAATTTAAAAGTAATTATTTTAGAATCGTGCATTTATATATATTTATTTTAAAATTATATATGTTAGGGAGAAAAATAAGAAAATAATGCTATTATATGTTGACACCACGGACTCTAATTCCTGGCTCCGCCACTGCAACCACTCGAGGGACAGTTTAGTGTGCAATTGTAATTGGAATGTTGTTGTAAACAAATCTTCCAAGCAATTGCTTGCAACTTCATCAAAGTTCAGACTCAATGTGGTGTACAATTCTTAGTGTGCAATTTTATTTTTTAAAGTTTAAACTTATATAAGTTTATGATTTATGATTATGATGATATTAGGCATTCAACTTCATTTTTAAGACAAACATTTAAAATAAATAAATAAGCCATTTTAGACATTTGCATAGCCTCCAATTAAATGCTTTCTCCAATTCATACTGCATAAAAATTAAACTGTAAATGTAGGAGGATTTAATCCAACAAATTAAGAACAAGGTGACAAGCACCTAACAACACTCTAAATTTCCAACTTCTAATGTCTAAGAAATCAGCAAGATATATCATGATAAAATTGCCTACTGTACAGTTTCACAAAATTAAACAAACTTTATTACAAATAAATTGCGACATATTTAAACAATAATTTAAACAAAATTGTTGAGAAACACAGATGAAATATAAGATATAAAAATTATGGGAACAAACTTTCGAAGGAACAGAATTGGGTAGCCATATGCTCTATTTACATGATTAGAAAAGGAAACGGTTTATTTCATATGGATCTTTACATCAGTCGTAATTCATATTCACCTGCCATTGTAATGTATCTCACCCATGGAAGAGACTGGTATCCGCTTTTTTCAATGATCTTCAGGTAGCGAACCTGAAAGGGACAATGCAAGGCAATATAGTTAGATGTGATTTTCATTATCCATAAGTATCTGAAAAAATTTTGTCAGCAAGACATTTTCATCCTTAACCAAAAGGGAAATGAAATCAAGCATAACAACCAGACAAAAGATGTGCACGAGTCAATCAGAATGTTACCCTTCATTTCGCTTTCAGAGCAACAAGGCCAATAAAAATGATTACAGATTCTAAGAGGAGATTGGGACTTGAAAGTACCTGAATCCCTGACACTGTAAAATATGGTATCTCAAACTTTACACGGACAGGTGCCTTTCTCTCTGGAGCTGCTTCTTCCGCAGTAATACTAGGAAGACTAAATTCTGCTCTCAGCACATACTCCTAAGTAGTTCATACAAGAACATACATGGTTAACATTAAGTATTAGGTGTCATTTGAGAAGCATCAAATTAACTAGCAACATGTTGTGGCCTTTAATCACTTATATGTAAGACCAAGTCTTACCCTGTTACCCGGAAAAGATTTAATTCTCCACACCAATGCATCTTTCTCAGGGGCATACGTAGCAGACCCCATCGAAGTCCGGACATTAGGATTTGTAGCATCGGATGGTACAGGTAACTCAATTTCAACATTTGCCGCCGAACTAAACAAAGAAAGTAACAAGAATTAGGGTCAGTATATTTCACATTACTCTTTTAAACAAACATTACTCTTTTAAACAAAGAAAGCAACTCTATCAAGTAGCTCTGCTAAGGAAGGACTAAATGTATGCACTTAAACAAATGCACTTTCAATTTGTTTTCTAGAAAGCTTAAATCCATTTTCATAATGTATTGTCACAAGTAAAAGATCAGATGTCATGTCACCTCATTTTTAAGGGAAATTTCCTAAAATCTAGAAAAATATAATGGGAGGAACCATTGTTCCCAGATTTGAATGCAACTATGCAAGTATGTTACCTGCGCTCCTTATACTGACTGCGAGCTTTAACCATAATTTCAATCCGACTTCTAGAATGTCTTTCAACTTGAGCTTCCACCCAAATGAGTGGTTTTACCTGAAACCTCATAAAGATTGACCTTAGGTGCTTTAAAACTGAGAAAAGTTATATCAGAATGGATATCAATATTGCATTTCAACTGACAGACAGACCAAAATTAATCAGACAATTTCACGTACCATGTAAATCGGTAAAGGTGAAAAATATGCAAGATAAATGAAAACACACCTGAGTACTTAATCTGTATGTCATCAGATCAAAAGATCCATCAGGGGGTACGAAAGATATTGTCCGATCATTCTCAAAACGAGCCAAACGTACACACCTAGCATAAATATATGGAATGAAACTTCTAAGGACAAAATAAGCATATTTTTATTTAAAAGGAGCAGAAACTCTAGTAAACCACCTCCCCCAAGCCCCCACCACAAAATAAAAAGAAAAAAGAAACTAGCAATAGATGAGCACATACTGATGAAATTTGATATCATCCAGATCGATGGCTTTCCCTTTTGTTGTCCGACCTTGAGCCTCCAATAGCACTCTATCATTCAGGCCAAGCTTACATTCAGGCATACCACTGCACAAAAGAGAATGATAAGTTGGAACTTTCACAAACACGTGAAGTATTTGAAAAGCATGTACACTAGCTTCACAAAAATATCAGTGAACGCCACATGGTAAAACTTTCAGAGAAGAACTATTTCCTTAGCATGAGCAAGGATTATTTTAAAAAAAAAAAAAAAAAAAAAAAATTCCAAAAAAAAAAAAAAGCCCCCATCCCCCACTCTCCATTTTAGGTTTCCTCTATGCACAACAGAGCTTCTGTTAGTAACTACTGTGAGATCTTACACCAGGTATGAAAGAACTCAAATTTTGTTATAAAAGCAATTCTTATTTTCCATCATTTCCATTTACTTGGAAAAGGTCAAAAAAGAAAGAAAATTTCCCAAGCAAGTACAATCTCTTTGTACAAGCTGGAATTGTGCATTGTTTGCACAGAAAAAAGTATAGGCCATTAGAATTCACAAAAACTAAAGTCTTCTTCCCTTTATTGTAGACGAAATTAAATTTGGGCTTGACATTTAGTCAACAGAACACATACTGGTGCAATCCAAACTCAATTGACCAATTCACAATGTCTATCACCAAAAAGGCAAAGAATCTTTAGCTAAGTAACATGGAAGAAGAGTCACATACCTCAAATATGTTTTCATTTTCAGTGCCCCAATTACGTCTGAACGTATTATTTGCCCATTGCTGTTGACAAGTATATTGACACTTTCTATCACATCCAAGAAGACCTAATCAAACACACAGAAACTATCTGTGTAAAATAAAATAGGTCTCTTGGTTAATGACCACAAATACAAAAAGGTGAACCTACTTCATTTTTCTTATACCGTAACCCTTCACTCCGCCAAGAGACGGCATTCGTCACCGCCATTGGTGGGCGCTGCGTAACTTCCATCCTATAAGCATCAGTCTTGATGAATTCACTAAGAATCTTAGCTTCCGTGTATTGGGGGATACCAAAGTCCATCATTTCATCAAGCAACTCATACTACCAAAAAGAAAAAAGCAGAGCATCTTAGTAAAACCAGTAAGCATATAGTATACAAAGGCATTCATCTAGTCATCCCATCAAAAGAAAACATGCCTAATGGCTTATATTAAACATCTTACCACCACCACAAAATTATCCCTCAAAGACTCTTCTTCTAATGCTTCAAAATAATGCTTAAAAACCTGCATACCAAAAAATATATAGGATACAGTACAATACCATAATCAGTTAAACTAATGCAACCCCTAAAACCAACATTTTATAGCGTAATTATATGATAAAAAATCAGTTCTTACAAGAACTATTCTGTGTAAAAATAGAAGAAGGCTGGCAGCATTACAGTTCTGTCTTGAAGCAGCCATCAAGTAAACATTGTTATGTTGTATAAACATATAGGTTACACCATTGTCATAAACCACCGGATCCTGAGACTGCGGATCACCACCCTGATGAAGATCAAGTAAATAAATCGTCATTTAATCTCTCAAAACGTCATTAAATTTAACAATTTTAAGACTTTGGAGCTACAGATTAATCGGAGAGTATAAGATTAAACGAATATAACATCAAATCAAGGAAATTGAATATTAGTATTGAATATGGATATTGATGAAAGGTTAAGGTACCTGGTTTTCGATGAGCTTGGTAAAGAAACGCTCGGCTTGCTTGGCGGAGACATCGCCGCGGTAATCGCGCCAAATCAAGACACGGCCTTTGATGTCGAGAAGGAAGAGCGCCGAGGCGGCGCCAGCCATTGGAGGTGGTGGTGGAAGAGCCGAGGCTGTGAAATGAATCAAAACAAAGAGAAACTTAAGGAAGAAAGTGAGAGATATAGATTCAATTCAGAATCCTTTTGATATTCAAATAGGAAATGAATGTTGGTTTCAAGTTTTCTTGTTACCAAATTCTTTTGAGTTGATGAGAATTTTCTTTTCATTTTGGAAGGAAATTCAAAGTTGAGAGAGAGCGTGTGGAAATCTGGTGGCAGTCTGAGAGAGACGTCTGTCTTTTTCCAGCGTGGGCTCCACTTTGAAGCCCGCTAGAACGTTATACTAATATATGGGCTTCTATGGCCCACTTTTATTTTACATTTACTTGTTTTGTTTGGGAGACTCTCCGACCGTTTGATGCGGGTCGGATCCGGATTAGTTAGAGTCAAATCCTGGATATGGGATGGAATAAAAAAAAAAATCCATTCTACAAAAATACTAGAGTAACAAGTTTAGAATTATTTTAGGGAAAATATTATAGAAGTTTAATTATGCATTTTTTTTAACTTAAGAAATTAGTAATGTATTTTGCATATAATCATCCAAATAGTTAATAATCACCAAACAAGTACAACCTTCCTTCTCGATAGCTAACTGGCTCGATCATATAATCTGAGTCTTCAAACCATCTCTTCGAAACATCGTCTTCAAACCAACTCTCCGAAACATGGCAAGATGAGACTGACCACAGACCTTGAGAGTTGACACACATCCTCTCTAACTCCACCCATATATGTTATTGACTTCTTGTATATCAGTATATGTAATGGATGTGACTTAGCCAAAAACATGTATACCCTCTTACTATGATGTCTACAAGTTCTTCCCATCCAAATCCAAATGAAAGTAAACGTAAGCACACCTCATTATTATTCAGATTATTGCTCATGGAGTATCACTTTCATTTCTTTTCTTTAATAAGTACTAAATACATAATTACATTGTACTCAATTGTTCTGGTAATTGTGGACAATCCACCACAATTACCAGACACTAGAAATGAAAGCAGAGATTTAACTCTGTTCAAAAGCTGTTTAGGGTTAAAATGAAAGGATTGTTCTGTTTGCCTTTTAATCAATTGTTCTGTTCTTTAATAAGTACTAAGTAGTATTTATGGATGCCACAAATTGAATTGAGGCCAAACTTGCTTACAGAAAATCTACAAATGATTGTTGTCACCCTGGCAGAGTTGTATGTTCTTGTTCAAGAGCTAGCTACTCAGAATCTAATTAGATTCAAGACATATGCATTAAGAAATGCTAAATCAAAAGCTACTAGCTAGGAAGAAATTTTTGTACAAACTTTGAGTCAACAATTTCCCGGAAGAGATGAGATCAGATCATTCATCTCCCTTTGAGTAGCTGGCTGAAGACCTGGCTATCTCCCCCTAGTGAGGCCAATTCCCATTCCATTGAGGATGTCAAGATTTGGGACAGTTTCTGGACTACTTCTCGCATACTTGGTCGATGTATTGCTTCATCGCTTAAACACCGTCTAGATAATTCTGCCATCTGCAAGAAATTAATTGTATATATGAACCTGAAAATCAGTATGATCAATAACAACAAATGCCTTTCTTAAGTAGATTAAAAAAACATGCACATTGCACACCTTGTATTTACCTTGTACACTTGTTCCATGGGATACCAGCCTCTAAGATTATTATCTATGTTAGCTTCCAAAACATCTTCCTTTTCTTTAACATGGAATATTGAGTATATCTGATGAAATATTGGCCATAAAGCACAAAATAACAGAAATTAGAAGAAACAAAGTAACAAGCTAATTGGTAGGAAATGGAAGGAAACATGAGATCAGATCAATTTAGAGAAAGTTAGAGGAAATCATATATCTTATATCATATATATATATTTAAAACAATGTACACTACGAGAATGGTAACTCATTAAATGTTGAGGCCTCCAAATCTCGACAAGTGTCATGTCCAATTAATCGACATGTGTCTCTAAATATTTCTAATATTAATTTTTTTAGGGAAATCTAATATTCATTATTGATTAAAAAAAGTCTTTGGTATATTTTAAGAAAGAACAATAATTTTTTACTATATTTAAAGAAACAACTATGTAAATTTACAAGGCATTCCTTTATTAAAACAAAATAAACCTTTGGTAATTTCTTAAATCACTCTAACTATTTCACCCATAAAAATCACTCTAACTATTATGGTAATAATAATAATCACTACTTTAATATTTATGACAAGAATCAAGGAACACAATTTGTATATAGGGTATACCGAAATAAACAATAGAAAATGACCTAAAATCATTACTACTCCAAAATTGTAAGAAAGTTATTAATATAGTTATTTGATGATTAAAATAATTTTTTTTAAAAAAATCGTAGAGTGAAATTTGAAAAAATTGATTTGTTGTAAGAACTCCTTTACATTGCTAAGAAGAGTTTAATGGAAAATCAAATAATTCTAACCAGTAAATAATGGTTGACCGATTCTTAATAAATGGAAATTACTATTACTATTTGTGGCAATAATAATCACTAATTAATATTTCATTCTAATTGTCTAATTGAATAATAAATTATTTATAGCAAATTCTAATTTCAATTTCAATGGGAGTATATAAACGTTGGATTGCCTCCAATTTCCATATATTGTGTTGTCCCTTTTACTTGCCTTAATGTTTTACAATAAATTAATAGCTACACTCTACCTTAATTGTTGGCATAAATTACTCATAACTCAAATTACTTTTTTCATAACAATAATTTTGAATTTATTATGGAATTTGATTTGGTTGTAATTTACTCATAGACATATGTTACAATTACCATATATATATGAATATATATATTTGCTTAAATTACTCTAACTATTTGTGGCATGAGTTAAGAAAGACAATTACTTATCATATATCATATATTTAAGAATTATGTACAAGTTTCCATTTTTACCAAAAAAATATGTTTCCTTATTGCTTATATATATATATATATATATATATACACACACACAACGAATTAGTC